>RPOG01000037.1:0-164086 GCA_008086565.1 Thalassoma bifasciatum | reverse complement strand
ACACACACACGCACACACACACACACACACACACACACACACACACACACACACACACACACACACACACACACACAAACACACACACACAAACACACACACACAAACACACACACACAAACACACACATAAATTCCCCTTCCACTCCCTCCAATAACTTTGCTTAAACTTCACCTTTAAATACACTCTATTCCCACAAACTAACCCTCAACTCCCATCTGACTCTACCCAAGCTTCCCTTTTCTTCTTTGAGACAATGACGAGCAATGAACCACTGGTATGGATGGAGCAATGAGTGCTGGAAAACTTCATCTCATCAATAGTCGCGCAGTATTTCCTTTGTGTGTTTCAAATTGAAAGCAAATGTTTCTGTTTTTAAAAAAGCGCATTTACCTTTCTTTTGTTGAACTCATGAGTGAAACACTTTAACTCTTTTCTCAATGCTATGCCTTTAAAAAAGAAAACATATGTTCATTGCTGTTCTCTGTCACACTTTCCACTCCTGCTTAGAGGCACTATGTACTGACACTGAAAGAAAAATGCGTGGGCTGCTTTGAAATACTTATCTGTGCAGTTTGAGAACTTTTGATTTCGCTTCAGAGCTAAACTGGTCAAGATTGAAGGTGAAAAAGTTTGAAACAGTTAACATCAGTCCAATAATCCGAGATTGCTCTATTAAAAGCCATTTGTTCAGGTGGTAATACATCTCTCATGAGGCAAGTGCTACCTTTCATAATTCATTGTGTCTTTAATTTGAAGAGCTTTATCAGCATGCCGCTCTCTAATGTGCCTGTGTACAGGTATGTGTGTTTGCTTGCACGTGCAGTCCATCAAGCAGAGAAGTTAATCTAGCATGCCATTGCAGTTGTGTTAGAGGTAGTTCAGCAATGCAAAGGCACCGGGTGTTTGTGTGTGTGTGTGTGTGTGTGTGTGTGTATCTGTGATCCGTGTATCTGTGTGTTTGTGTCTGGACCTGTCACCGCAGTGATGATGAACGATGGTTGTTACCATTACGTCCATCTGTTGTTGCCACCAGAGACGGATGCTGTGTCTAACAGGAAGTGACATTACATGGATGTGTACACTTGTACTTAAATGCCGACTCTGCACACAAGCAGGATTTTTGTTCAAAATATTCCACACACTGCTGCTGTGAATGCAAAAAGCTTAATTTACATAATAAAAAACACTACTTTTCTAAGAATGCATTTTTTCCTCTTTACTCTATTAGCTCTGAGGCAACTAATGCTGTTCTCGAATGCTATTGCTGTGACAACCCTGATTGTTTAATAGCGAGAGAAACAAACAGAGAAATTTGTATGTGAAGACATGGAATTGGGTCAAGCCCTTTTAGAAAAAATCAAAAAACAACAAATACAACAGTTAGAAAAAAACAAAAAAATCTTATAGCATAAACTGGAAATTTGTCAAAACACACATTACATGCAGTAATCAGTATGTTTTAGATGTATTGGTACATCACCATATTTGTGAGCTGTATCAGAATTGAAGACACACTTTGCTAGACCACACAGGGTATGAAATTACACCTCCTAACACAAGTCTCTAGATTTCTGTGGGGCTGTCTGTGTGTGGTCATATGTGTCTATAAGTGCCTACACTCTATGCCAGTGTATCCTGGTGTGTGTGTTTGTGTGTGGTGGTGGGGCAAGGTAACCGTGATCTTGCCCCAGCCTGTACTCAATGAGCTTCCGGCTCACACAATGTGTGTCCGTTTGTCATTCCCTAATGCCAAGCAGATGTTGATGTTACAGAGCCAACATCCACAGTTTGTGTATGCTATATTACTCCAAAGAAAATCCTCAGGCTTTTATCTGTGTGGGTTTTTTTCTGTGAGAGCAAAGGATTAACACTTCCTCAAGCATTAAACGAGAGTGGTCACAATGTTGATGGTGTGTCTGTTTATGTGTCAGTGTGAGTTTTTCCAAAGAGGTCACTTCATGACTCCTGACATGACATGGGCTTGATCTGCTGCTTTAGTCTTTCAACTAGACTACAATTTCAGTAATTTTTAAAAAGATTTTATTATGTTCTCTTATTGGACAAAAGTTATGACATGTGCTGTGTGTCACTGGAGTATGAGAAATGTGAGCCTTAAAGATTTGATGTTTTACAGCTGCATGTTAGGATTCAAAGTGCATTCTCAAAGTAAATTTATTTGCATCTGAAAAATTCAGGTTAGTAAAACTAAGTGAAGTCCCAACAACCAAACATCTCAATAACTACAAAAAATGGTAAGTGCTCCAGGGAGCATACAGCTCAAATCTTTGTTTTTTTAATGAGACAGAACATGACATAAAAATCTTATTACTNAACACACACACACACACACACACACACACACACACATAAATTCCCCTTCCACTCCCTCCAAAAACTTTGCTTAAACTTCACCTTTAAATACACTCTATTCCCACAAACTAACCCTCAACTCCCATCTGACTCTACCCAAGCTTCCCTTTTCTTCTTTGAGACAATGACGAGCAATGAACCACTGGTATGGATGGAGCAATGAGTGCTGGACAACTTCATCTCATCAATAGTCGCGCAGTATTTCTTTTGTGTGTTTCAAATTGAAAGCAAATGTTTCTGTTTTTAAAAAAGCGCATTTACCTTTCTTTTGTTGCACTCATGAGTGAAACACTTAAACTCTTTTCTCAATGCTATGCCTTTAAAAAAGAAAACATATGTTCATTGCTGTTCTCTGTCACACTTTCCACTCCTGCTTAGAGGCACTATGTACTGACACTGAAAGAAAAATGCGTGGGCTGCTTTGAAATACTTATCTGTGCAGTTTGAGAACTTTTGATTTCGCTTCAGAGCTAAACTGGTCAAGATTGAAGGTGAAAAAGTTTGAAACAGTTAACATCAGTTCAATAATCCGAGATTGCTCTATTAAAAGCCATTTGTTCAGGTGGTAATACATCTCTCATGAGGCAAGTGCTACCTTTCATAATTCATTGTGTCTTTAATTTGAAGAGCTTTATCAGCATGCCGCTCTCTAATGTGCCTGTGTACAGGTATGTGTGTTTGCTTGCACGTGCAGTCCATCAAGCAGAGAAGTTAATCTAGCATGCCATTGCAGTTGTGTTAGAGGTAGTTCAGCAATGCAAAGGCACCGGGTGTTTGTGTGTGTGTGTGTGTGTGTATCTGTGATCCGTGTATCTGTGTGTTTGTGTCTGGACCTGTCACCGCAGTGATGATGAACGATGGTTGTTACCATTACGTCCATCTGTTGTTGCCACCAGAGACGGATGCTGTGTCTAACAGGAAGTGACATTACATGGATGTGTACACTTGTACTTAAATGCCGACTCTGCACACAAGCAGGATTTTTGTTCAAAATATTCCACACACTGCTGCTGTGAATGCAAAAAGCTTAATTTACATAATAAAAAACACTACTTTTCTAAGAATGCATTTTTTCCTCTTTACTCTATTAGCTCTGAGGCAACTAATGCTGTTCTGGAATGCTATTGCTGTGACAACCCTGATTGTTTAATAGCGAGAGAAACAAACAGAAATTTGTATGTGAAGACATGGAATCGGGTCAAGCCCTTTTAGAAAAAATCGAAAAACAACAAATACAACAGTTAGAAAAAAACAAAAAAAAATCTTATAGCATAAACTGGAAATTTGTCAAAACATACATTACATGCAGTAATCAGTATGTTTTAGATGTACTGGTACATCACCATATTTGTGAGCTGTATCAGAATTGAAGACACACTTTGCTAGACCACACAGGGTATGAAATTACACCTCCTAACACAAGTCTCTAGATTTCTGTGGGGCTGTCTGTGTGTGGTCATATGTGTCTATAAGTGCCTACACTCTATGCCAGTGTATCCTGGTGTGTGTGTTTGTGTGTGGTGGTGGGGCAAGGTAACCGTGATCTTGCCCCAGCCTGTACTCAATGAGCTTCCGGCTTACACAATGTGTGTCCGTTTGTCATTCCCTAATGCCAAGCAGATGTTGATGTTACAGAGCCAACATCCACAGTTTGTGTATGCTATATTACTCCAAAGAAAATCCTCAGGCTTTTATCTGTGTGGGTTTTTTTCTGTGAGAGTAAAGGATTAACACTTCCTCAAGCATTAAACGAGAGTGGTCACAATGTTGATGGTGTGTCTGTTTATGTGTCAGTGTGAGTTTTTCCTTTCTCCAGTGAAGTACTGAGGACTGTACTGTACCCGAACTAGACGACGAAATCAGAAAGTTGATCTGATGTTAAAGTCATTAAAAATTTTTCTAAAATAATACAAGAGAATAACCTGTTTTCAATACTGTACACGACACACAGTGACCTCATACTCTTTACACTCGGAATTTCTAAACTACAAAATGTCGACGTACAATGGATTCAAAGTGCATTCTCAAAGTAAATTTATTTGCATCTGAAAAATTCAGGTTAGTAAAACTAAGTGAAGTCCCAACAACCAAACATCTCAATAACTACAAAAAATGGTAAGTGCTCCAGGGAGCATACAGCTCAAATCTTTGTTTTTTTAATGAGACAGAACATGACATAAAAATCTTATTACTCCAAGAAACATGTCATTCATTTTCAAATTAAATGTTCTCTTCTTTGAAAATAATTAAAGAGCTTCGTTTAAGTATTACACAGTAATTTGTTTGTGTTCTGTTCAAATTGTTGTTATTGTTGATATGTGTTACGGAAAACTGGCTATGCATCTTTTTATTTATGTATTTTCTCTTAATCAAAGTATTTAAAAAAAAAACAACAACATTTAGTTGTGTTTTTTTGAGAGGTTTGAAAACTCCTTTGATACATTTTCTAGATCATTGTGCTTTTAATACTTATTAAGTTCATGTTTGTCTAAGGTGTTAATTTGCACAGAAGGAGGATGAATTAGATATTTCCATTGATGTCTTCTTATCTGCAGAGATACATTTTTTTAATTCTATTTCCTCACCAAGATTTTTGCATAATATGAGAGAAAGTTCATCTTTTATCAAACAAGCATTGAAGTGTTTCTAATGACATGTTTAATTGTACTTACTGCTACACATGGATCTCTGACATCAAGACCAGATCACTAGGGTTAAAAAATGAAACAATGTGACTATGGTAAGTAAAACTGTAATCGTTAAAGCACAAAGTGTTAACCTTCTGTTATTAGTGGACAAGTTCTCATTAATCAAGTTCAGGTGTATCTGGCCCAGGACAGCAGCTTAACCATTAGCTCAGGCTGAAAACCTGTTTGACTGCTTTTAGCAGAGTGTTATTATCTCCCCTGATATACGAATGTGTTTGTGTGTGTGTGTGCGTGTGTGTGTGTGCGCATCTGCAGTAAACCAGAAGGGGAAAGCATGCACGTGTGTATGTCTACATTTGTTTGTGTGTGTGTGTCCAGGCGTAGATAAATGATGGTGAAGCTATGAGATGGAGCTACTCGTGGCTGGCCAGCTGTTTCACTTTGACAGCTGCCGCACTGGTGCGTTCTGGGTAATGGAGTTTTTAACCAATTACAACCTAGGGAAATTAAAAACACTGTCCCACTAGAATAGCTAATCTTCTCCTGTATCACTTTTTTCTCACCTTCTCCCCAGCAGCTGCTGCTTCTCTTCTCTTCTTTGCATACCAATACGCATCCCAACACACACACACTCTCCTCTTAGCAAGTCCATTTATCAAGGCTAAGTTCTGGTCACCTGGGGATGATTACAGAGAACCAAGCTAATAGCATTCACATCGCTTTATTCTCAACATGCTTCCATCTCTCCCTCCATCCCTGTGGTCCCCTATTCTTTCCATCTGTCCCTGTTATCTGCTGCATCCTGTATGCTCTCATACATCATCTATTACAATGGGTAATAAGTTAGACCTACAGATACCCCAACACCTGGACCACATCACAGCTGGATGCTCTCTGCAGCTTTACATTGTTTCCTCTGGTTGCTTTTCAAGTATGTGTTTTTGTCCTTTCTGGGCTACAAAAGTATTTCTCAACGTAAAACCATCAAACGATTAATGCCAGGATTGGGAAAAATTATAAAACAACCCATTTTGGCGAGGCCTTTATTCATTTGGGGTGCCAACTTAGCCAGGCAGAGCAGAGGCTACAGTATTGGTTGTATATGACAGGTTTGTTTCCAGGTCCCTGCAGAATTCAGCATGTCAAAAAAGTACCCCAATTCACTTTGCTTACTGCACCACCAGAAGCTCAAATAACAGTCCTGCTTTGAGATCAAAGTACGTATAGGAAACCCCTGAAGAACTTTTACACCCTATGCTATATGACCAGTCTTTCACTTCCTTTTTCAGTGCAGGAGTACCTCAGAATCTGGACCATACTCAAAAATCAGCCGCTAGTTCTCAAGTATAAACCAGTATAAAAGACTGTGAGGGGAATTTGTATGAAGTGGTTTCCATGAGTCCTTCTGCCGGAGTGCTCGCACAAACTGTTGTGATGACAAGACTTGTGTGTTTGTTGTGTAAAAGGAATGGAGACGGTATCTTCCTCTAAACACTACTTTTCTTTGTTCAAGATGAGTTTTTACCCTGATACGATGTGATGGGGTAATGCTTTTATCAACAGTGTGACCATGAGACTTTTTCAAGATCACTCAGAAAGTTCTCACAGTCTCTTTCAGTAATAGTTTTAATAGCAACGAGTAAAGTCAATATTTATCTTATGACGAACAAGTAAGTAAAACTCAAGACTAATGCTTTGAATACTTTATCCATCACCCTCACCCATGCATGTTTTACCTATGCTTGCTATATGTAAAAGTAAAAATAAAGAAAATACAGAAAATCAATAAAATCACTGGTATTTTACATCAAATATTAGAATTTTGTTGCTGCTGTTGTCATCATTTTGGCTTTCTTGGATATGAGGCTGTGGGAAATGTTGGGAAATAGAAAATGAGGACGGGGAAAAAGGGTTTAAATAAAACACTTAACACTTGCTTCTGTAACCACTGTATCTGGGATGTCTTTTTTCACCAATTTAGACAAACATCCCAATTACTGCATCAACATTGAACCTTGTAGTTATAATTCAGTCACGTGGCTTCTTGTTGACAGGAAAATAAATATGAACTAAAGCTGATTGCCATGCCATTATATGATTACATTGTTATGTACATCTATTGACTGCTACTTTAAAGTCCAAAGGTATCTGGAATACATCTGCCCTATTGGGCATTGGAGCAGTAAATCACTGCACTACACAGCTACAATAACGCTGAATATGATTTAGTGAATTCTGAATCTGCATAACATGGGAGTCAGCCGCTGCATTTAAAAGGTGAGCACTCACTCAATGGGCAATCCACTTCAAATTGCCAAAGGTATCAATGCCCCCTCAGGTGACCCTCTAGGTCCCACATGCCCCTGTTGATGTTCATGTTTGTCCAACCTTACTCCCTTCATTCATCTCTTTCCCAGGTTTTCCTTTCTTACCTGCTCTCCCTTCCTCTCTGAGGCCTCCCTCTGTGTCCGCTTCCTACTCTATCTACTTCTCCATCCATCCCTCCTGTGGCTATTCAACACAGTTGTGTTCCAGACAAACCATCTGGTGCACTTTATTAATGACTGACCCTACATGGCCTAGACGTCGCCTAGCTGCCACCACTGGCTGTGTGTGCATGTGTGTCTTTCTGTATGTCTATTTTGTGTATGTGTGTGGGTATGTGTGTGAGAACAGGTGCATGCTGACTGATGATGCGACGCTGTGTGCAGCTTTAACCACTGAAGCAGGTGTACCGGTTGCAGGGACCCTAACATATTGTTTTGACTCCTGCTCTCACCTTTAACTTGTCTCTGTCAAGTATACATTTGTTCCCAATCAACCTAAATTTTAATGGTTCCATGATGAGAAGAGGGTGCAATACTGAGATTCAAAGTCACAGAAAAGGAGATTTGGTCTGCATTTATGAATACTACATTTCAAAAGGTGAGCGTAGCACTTAATTGTTTCCACAGGAATTTGCAATACCCCGGCTTAATACTGGAGAAGCTGCCTGTGGAATGAGGATTGGGGTCTGTGTGTGCTGACATCGAACTGCTGACAATAAAAGTAAGATGAGGCAGATGTAGGAGAGAGATGGCAGAGGAGGAAAAGATAAGAAGAGGTGATGCAGTGATGTAGCTGTCTGGGGATTGATCCCTCTAAGACATGCCCTGTGTCTCCTCAGAGAATGAAAAGACATAGTTGGGATAGGAAAAAGAGAATGACTTATGAAGATGCTCCACTTGAAAGAAATGTGTCAACACTTTGATGGTAAAGAAGGAGGAAGTGCAAATGCAAGTAAAGAACAGTGAAGAAAATAGAGTGTAGGCTCAAGCATACTGGAAAGGGTCAGACTAAAAAAGAAGGTCAGAAAAATGTGTTTGGATTCAATACCTGAGAGGAGTTACATATTGAATGATACATGTGAATTAGGGATGCAAGTTCTCCTTCCAGCTTATATAGCTAAATTTAAACAATAGGAAACTGAACTCTACACAAAGTAAAACTATTCATTCATGATAAAACAAGTTTGATTAATATGAGGTATACATTAACTTTTAGTGCAGGGCTTGAGAGAGTATCAACATTCATTACCGGCATCTATTTTAATATCTGCCAATAGAGATCCAAAGGAGAAACCACAGAGTAAAAAGGTCAGGATAAAGCTGGTGCTGCTGAAGTGTTCAACACATCCTTTCTCTTGCTTAATTTTCTCATTTGCACACACATTTAAGATTAAAAAAAATGCTCTTTTTAGAAAAAGATGGAGAGGAAAAAATGGTTGATGGGAACATTTTCAGGTGTTATATGGTTAAATCAAAGGATTCAAGGTTCAAATGAGAGCATCAACCAATATGAGTGTAAAAATAACTCTCTTTAACTTCCTGATTTTTAAAAATTCTTTTTGATGTGTAATAAAATAAAACATCAAACCCTGGTGATTAACATCTCTGTGATACAACCTATTACAGGGCCTGATTCAAAGAAATATTGCCATGGAGGTCTGAGGTTTCTCCAACAGATGTATTGCTCTAACCCAATCAAAAGCTCTCAGGACATCCGCAGAGGTTTGCCTGAGTCTCCCACTGTGAAAAAAAAGTGGTTTTCCGTCCCCAGTTATCACCCAGCAGCAAATGCAGACCTTTACATTAAACATTTACACTTAAACAGTACTCACTTTCATTCAGTATGTGAAGCATGTGAGTTCTGTCACACGTATGACATCGCCCTAACACACTCCTCCCTAAAAAGTCTTCCTGGATTAGTGTTATTAAAATTCAAACACAACTCATGACAGAACTGGAACAGGCTTTTACATTTGCAGATGACAGGAGGCCGGCCTGCTTTTCTTGAATACTCACACATGCAAATTTGTATTTGAACTTACAGTACAGCATGTGCACATACCAAAGGCACATGCACGCTGTCAGTCAGAATATCTTTATGTACAGTAGATGAATTATGGATTGGTGCTCACTTCACAGCCTGTGTAACATTTTAAGGTGCAGTTTGGTCAATTTTGTGTGTAGCCCTGGGATGGCAACTCACTTGTTTTAATATATTTCAACTGTAAAGGTTTACTTGAACAGAAAAAAAATAACAATAAAATAAAAACACTGGTCTTGAAAAATCTTCCTCCAGTAATTGATGTAAAGAAGTGTTGTCTTGTATTCAGCACCATACAGTAAAGCTCTTGGGTTTTTTGTGCACACTCACCACATGTGCTGGTACTTGCTCCATCTTAGCTGCGGGTGTGCCTGGTCTGGGGTAGAACTGGTTGATAAAGAGACTTGGGAATCGATAGAGTTTCACCAGCTCCATCGTCTCTTGGAAGTCTTCCTCAGTCTCACCAGGAAAACCACAGATGATATCTGTTGCTATGGTCACACCTGGGACCCTGGAGGAGAAATAGAGAAAGTTAAGTCATATGAACTCATAATATGCTATTGATGGAAAAAAAGTTGTTTTAATTTTTCTCTTTTTTTAAAAAGAAACTTATGTGGGGGGGTTTCCTCATCAAATGATTCAATGTAGAAAGGTTTTGGTTTCAAGTATTATTTTTTATTTTCTCTTTCTGCTCATAAATCGTGTGACCTGGATAGATCAAGGAGAAGAACAGTGGAGAAAAAAATAAACTGATATCACACAAAAGGAGATTTGTTTAAGTTACGATTTTAAATGTATCCATTAAATCCAAAACATTGTTTGATCAATTATTTAAAATAAATCTTGAGTTTACAGTATTCCCCTGTTAATGCATGCCTTTGAAAACTATGCGAAGCTCCATGGCATTCAAAGAAAGCTGAAGTCTTTCCCCATGGACTTCTTCAGCCAATCAAACCCTGATTACCAACCTCTGCTACAGATCAATTGCTATTGATTATTGACCTGCTGGCCCATTGAATTAATGGTAGCCAGTAAGGTGTGGGAATAAATGCATTGATCAGTTCTAGATATTTGGTTTTTATTGACAGCATTTGGAGAGCTTTGAAAAGAGCACCAAGGCTTAGACGTGTGTCAGCCAGAAAAGATTACATCTCTGGAGTTCCCACTTCAATTTGCATTGATATGTTTGCTGTTTTGACGTTTTGGCATACAGTTTAATGGTTGGACTTGATCCCAAAGGCATTAAGCATCAATCTGCAGTATAGCATCAAGTTACCATAAAATCATAAATAAGCAATAAGAGGATTCTGAATTTTCTTTACAACATTATTCTGCTCGGAGGAGAAGAACCATGACAAGCTTGCTTTCTAAATACTGTGTGAAGGATGCAGCCTTCTCCTTACAATTAGACTGGGACTGGTATCAACTATGGAGATAATTAGGAATAATTTGCAGCTATTGCAATGATTCAGTTTTGTAGAAAAGTGAGAAAAGTAGAGCTTCCTAAAGTAATATGTTCTGCTTAGCAAGCAGTCTATTTGTACAGTCTCAGTTTTACATTAATAGCAGATACACAAATGAACAGATTTCCAGTGAATCATGCAGTGATGAAAAAGAGGAGTGACCAAGTAAACTATTAATCACCAGTTATAAGGGTTGCTTCTTTCAATTCACTCAATCATTTAATCTTTTTCACAACCAATTTCCCTCTCTTCTTTTTCCAGACATGTTGACAAGCACCAAACCTCTGATGCAGTAACTCCTTATCTCTGCAGAATTCCATGTCATTAAAGAAAAGTGCCTTACTGAAGACCCGCTAAAGCTAAATTAACAGCTGAAAAAATGAGAATTAATTACGCTTGGTATCTTATTGAAATGCTTCAAGCTGGATAAACGGTGAGAAAAAAACCCACCACAGACCAACAACAAGGCAGACAGCTTAACAAAGACATTAAGAATAGACCCTAAACGACATTTTCTTTGCTATTGACAACATGATGCATCTTTAATTACATTAACTTCCTGCATCTGCAACTCCCTGATAACCTCTGACCTATTGACTAGTTCTGATTGGTCATTAATATTAACCAATGGCCTGCAGGCACAGGAATCCTTGACCTCACAGATCTGCTTGAAATCTACTTGATAGAAAAGTGAAATTATATAAATTTAAATCAAAAGTCTTAGCATTGCCTAGTTAAATAGATGAATAAATGAATAATTCTCTATTTGTCGTGAAAATTAACTTGAATCCCCTCTAGCAGTGGCCCTTTGAGTATTTAGTGTATAAAAACAGTTTTAATCCTTTATTTTGTTAAGTAAACAAAGGACTTCTTGCCTGTGGGCTTTCTACAATAATTAATCAAGGGAGAGCCCTGAGAATTGGGAAAATACCACTTGCTTCTTAAACCAGTGTTCCTTGCAGTGTCAGTGTGGCCATCAGTATGAGTCCACAGGCAAACAGTCTGAGTCCAGAGGCCACATTTGAGAAGTCTGTGAGTACCTTATGGGATAAAACCATAAAAGGATAGGAGGATAAATACTCATGAGGAAAAAACAAAAGTTTCAATAAACACACATTATTTAGAAATCTCCTCACAGGAGTAAAAATATCAATCTAAATGGATCCCTGAAGCAATTTCATTAATGAAAGCAGGAGGGAATGTAAATAAATTTAGCAATGGGAACAAACAGGCACATTTTTCTGGCCTCTAAAGATAACTGTAATTTTCATCTCCCCAAGGCTTGATTATCCAATTTGCTCCAGTCCTTTCTTCGGTGGTAGTGGCAGTGAGGAAGTATATACTTTAGGAAGCAAGTGTGTGCTTTTCATTACTGCAGCAGTACTAAAAAAATTAACACCTATGCTTGGGGAAAAAAAAAAAGCTGAATTCAGGCCAAGGTTTGAAAATAACACATGGAGATAGAACACGAAGAGAGAGCAGTGAGAAAGATGAGTGTGAATTGGCTTTTGTGGGTTTTCCTGAGGTAGAGGCTGAGAGGGAACAAAAATATGCGTGCACACACTGTCATTTTGACACCTCTGTCTCATCTCAGATCTAAAGGTGACGGAGGTGTCATGTGCGATACTAATGAACAAGAAGCGCGCTGATACTCTCCCTTGTTTAAATGAGAAAGGGGAAACGTATCTTGTTATTGTTCACCTTTCCAAAAACAGAGCATATAGGGAACAGAGAGAAGCACAGACAGAGGAGATAAAAAAGCAGGTATAGGAAGTATGAGGCAGCACACCAGAACATGCTTTCAATTTAGCAAATGTGAGAAGGCGGCTATTTTTAAAACATCAAACCAGGTAGAAAGGTCTGATTTAGGGTGAGCTCTTGTCACAGGAGCTGGACATGGAGGTAGATACATAGGTGGAGCAGAGCTGCAACACTTTTTTATGTTGCTTCAACCAACCAATGGTTTTTTTGTATATTCATCCTAATGATGAATGAATTAATCACCAAGAGAGGACTTACATTGGTGACAAGAAAGGGGAAGCAATGCCTATGTTCTGCTGCTCATACATGATCAATGGAGAAATCCCATAGACTTCATGATAAATTGAAGTTGTCTCTGTGACTTCACCTGTCTGTTTCTGAAATTGATTTTTGGAACAAATCGCCAGCATGGAGGTATTGGAAATGGGGTGGGCTTAGAGTCACATGAGCTTAGCTGTGCCTCTGATTGGGCAAACGCACAATCTTAATATTTTCTAATTTGCTTTGTTAACTAAAGACGTGGTCACACTGGCCATTCAAACTGTGCTGTACTCAAGTGTGTTTCAGTGTCCCCAAGCAGTGAGACCGCACCCTAAAAATTCACCCCCATAAAATATCATGTGTGCCAATTGTGAAATAAGCAATTCTGATAGGGTTCATTTTCTAAATCAGGCTGTTTCGATCTGCTGTGGAAACAGCTTTTTTTTGGCATGATGTGTGTGTGACTTCCTGTTCTTCCAGAGCCAGCCTAGTGGGCACCAGAGAAACTGCAGATTTTAGCAATTCCACACTCTCATATTTTTAGAGTGGAGGTTGCCACTTGAAAAATCCTTGTCCTGTTGTCTGTAAACTCTGTGATCCTCATCTTTTATCATGGGGTGAATGGCTAAACACCAGATGCAATGGCAATCCTCCTTGAGCAGAACTGTGTACTATTGTATTTATGGGGCAGGGGGGAAAAAAAACTGAAAAAAGATACATAATTGGTTTAGTCAGGCATGGAAGGAAAAAGAGTAGGGAGTCACAAATCTCTTGTTTATAAAATAGAGAAAGTATATAAAAAAAATTGACATAACTTACGGATATAGATGTGCTCCTGAGAGTAAGGCTCATCACCCACATTGCCTCTATAATTAGCATTTTTAAATGTCTGTTTATAGAGGCGACATTTAATTAGATATCTGTTTGACTATGTCTGAGATAAATTATGGGTTTTAATGGAAAGTAAACCAATACCAAGAGAACATGTTATGTGCACTCCTGTATGGTGAGAGAAACAAATACCAGTCAGAAGCTAACCCCATGACTATTTCTGCACTTTGGAATGAAAAACACAGACCGGCCCAGAGGCTCCTGAATCAAAGCAGATAATGAGGCAGTGAAAGAGATGTGTGTGTGTGTGTGTGTGTGTGTGTGTGTTATTCTCTGTGTGCTTTCTTGCTGTCATTTCTCCTGCTGCCCCACAGAGGCAGAGATCACATCCCAGCAGAAAGTCACCTCCATTAGCCAAAGTGTGCAACCAATCTGATTTAGCATTTACACAGTGTGTTCATGGGAGACTTGAGTCTTTTAATTAAAACTCAAGATAAGCACACATCAGGCCCCCATCTGCCTCAATGGGCTGAATTAAGCTTCATAAAACCCGCCATTGTCTTCTGCACAATTATTATCAACTCTTTGTTTGCTGAGGCCATGGTACGTATATATATATGTGAATTTGAACATAAAGCCATTTTCTTCGTTATATATTCAAAAAGTGAGCATGCGTAAGTGAGATTGTTTACACAACAGATGCGTGTTGGCGGCCTCCATGATAAGATGAAGGCGACTCTTGGGACAGAAGAAGAACCCCTGAAAAAGCTGAAAGAGACGAGCGTGGCATGGGGGTGTAGGGAGAAATAAGACGGGTGGAGGGATGGGGATGGAGGGAGACAATCTGGGAAGGTAAATATTTACCTATTCATCTGAAGTAAAGAGACCATGCTACCCATCTGTGCTGCAGTGTGTGTGTTTTGCTCACTGAAATGATAATGTATGACACACTGGGGCTGTTGTGGACAGTAAAGGGGGAGAGGGACTTGGGGATGAGGATGAGGGAAAAAGAGATAAAGATAGGAAAGAGATGTGCTGTGGGGGATTTGCTGTCAAATATTAAAAGTTTGGAAAGCTTGTGTCTTGAGGAAACTCAACTCCAAAATAAAATCACATTAACATGTAATCTGACAGCTGTTGTGTAACTGTGTGAGCGTGTGCAACAGAGAGAGAGAAGCAGCTGGGGTGGGAGTGAAACCAAATTCTACAAGGACTGAAGTTTCAAGATTACTGAGCCGTGGCATATTATGTGAAAATGATGTTCAAGTCAGAAGTAATCAATGTTGATGAGCAGATGAGGGAAACTCTTTGCCATGACGCCATCTGTCCAATCCAGGACTCTTAAAATTGACCGTTATGAAAGGTTGTGACAAGTTATACCATCACTTTGATGCTACAGTCCCAAACAGAGAGCCATTGATTCTGTGTGTGGATTTTTTTTTCTGCCTCAGAACTGCCAACACCATTCATCCATGTCAGTGTTTACAGTGAGTAAAGTAATTCTCACGTGAGAAAATTAGACCTTTCCTCTACACTGTTGAACTCAGTAACTTCAATCAAAAGCTGCTCTTTTGAATCTTACAAGAGACTTTCAGTTTGTTTGCTGTTTGTGCAGAATTTGGTGACCACTCAGGAGAAAGCAGCATCACTCCTCTCTTTGCTGATTCTGCACATACACACGTTATATGTGTGGCAGATATTCAAGTAATTGGTTAAATCAAAATAATTCATAATAGCTCACTATTGGAAGATCTTGCAGTGTGTTCATTGAGCAGCTTGAGAGCAGCAATATAAGGCTTTAAAGGTAACTTTGAAGAAATACTTCATCTGATTCTAAAGGTCCTGTTTGATTTAGCTGGTGTCGGAAAAAAAACATTGATACTGATTGCAGTCTGTTTCTTCAGAGCTAAAAAAATACTTTTCTTTGAAATGCTACCAAATCACTGCTTGGGTAATCAACTGCTGGTAGGGGGTCAAACTTAAAGAACATGTTTGAAATATGGATTAGACTTTTAAATTTTAGAAATTATCCACATAACAGATATCTTCCGAAATGAATTTGACCTGAAAAAGTCAGTAAAATAATCTACAAAAAAGTCACAAACCAATCTGAATCTTTCCTCTAATCCTATCCCATTGCAAGTCACCAGAACCGCACAGTTAAAAAGGTCTAAGATTGCAAGTTTGTAGGGAAATGTGATGATTTAGGTGTGATCAACCCTACAGCCTACAAACACAAGATAATCACATTGGAAAATTTGATTTATCCGTCTGTATGAGGTGCATTGAGTTTTCTGAGGTCCAGTTAAACACAGGCTCTTGTCTTGTGTTGTGCAGGTTGTATTTTTCTCTGTTTGTCATTTTGATTTGCTCTACATATTTATTCTGTCTTCATTCTGTTGGGAGGTAAGGCCACCTACATGATATTTCTTCTACCTAATTTAATTTAACAAAGCTGTGAGAGGCTTATAATCTTGTGTTATATAATACATTATTATGTAAGATAACCAAATAGAAAAACCTCTCATGTCCCCTTTTCCACATTTTAAAGAAAATGAGTCCTTCCTTGAGAAGAGACATAAGCGAGGGTGAAGAATAAGGACTCTTGTGAAGAGTGTGAGTAATCACCCAGACACTTAAGTGTTTGATTTAGCCCTGGCAGCTGGAGGTAATGGCACTGTCATGTAGTAGCTCAATTTACGGAGGCAGAGAGAGAGAGAGAGAAGTCTGCTTGGTTATCACTCACTTTCTCCAACCACTTCCAACGTCAAGGATGAAGACAGGAACTGTGAGACACGGCTATGGAAGTGCCAGGTGACCAGTCAGATAACAGATGGATTTAGACAGATTAATGCTCCTGTAAAGAGTTTTCGGCTGGTTTCAAAAGTGACTACACCTATTATGGATTCCTTTCTATGAGCTACAAAAGAAAACAGCAATCCAGTAAAAAAAGCTATGTTATTTTGTCACATTTTTGCTCACTCTAACAGTAAAATTCCATGATAAAACTTCATTGGAATAGACAACTTACATAAATACAGGGCAAATTTGATTAATATGGAGTCCCAAGTATAATAGTTGAAAAACGCTCTTGAATGTTCCTTTCGAACAAAAACGAAGGTCTCAAAATCTAAAGCCACTTTGACATGTTGAGTGAAAATGGGGTTACTCCATTATCTGATCCAATCTTTATTACATGCATATGTGCAGGACTGTGTTAGAAACAAGCTTCTATAGTTTGACAACGGGATGCCAAACTGTTACCTCTGATACAAGGTACCTGCAGGTTTCAGCAAGTCAAATGTAAGACTTTTTAAGACCTTTTTAATGCCACTTTGAATGAAATTTAAGTCTAAAAACACATAAATAAAGTTGATGGTTGGGGTATCCTGCTGTATTACAATCAAATCATAGCATGTTTGTCTCTCTATGAGAGTCATTCAAGTTTACTTTTTGTCTGTTTATTGATCATAAAGTAATTCTCTCCGATTAATGGATGTATGTCAAAGTGTAAACAGTGACCCAAGATGCAGATAAAAATTTATATCAGCAACTTTTAAGATGGTATCCACTCTAAGTCTCCTTCTCGAAAAGTCCAGCAAAAAAAAGAAAAAAAAATCAACAAATCCTGCCCTGTCAAATTTAAGACATCTTACTTATTTATTTAAGACCAGAATATAACAGTTCAATGAATTTATGACTTTTTAAGGCCTTAGTTTTAGATACATGAATTAAAGACTTTTTAAGACTTTCTAAGGATGTGTAGGAACCCTGTGATATATATATACATTCAGAAAATACTATCTCCCATAAAAGCCCTGAGTAATACAGTGAACATTTAGTACAAGCTGTCAGTTGCATTCTTTGATGGGAAGCTGAAAGATTAATGATTATTTTAGAAACAGAACAGGTCAGGTCACAGCCACAGTTATCCTTTCAAGAAGGGCTATCAAACTGATTAAAAGACTTCCTCAACCTGTACTTCACCAATTTTCCTTCTACATCAATCTGTTCAACAAGTCCACTGAGTGGGTTTGGAGAGATACTCAACTAAAGCAAATACACAAGTGCTGTATTCTAGACACTCAGTCATGAGAGTGTTGTTCAGAGCACAGTCTTATTCACCACATCAAACTGTCCTCTTCCTTCATCACCATCACCTCATTAGTTGTTGTTTATCAGTGATGAGTCTGCCGTGTTTGCATTTTAAATATTCAGAACCCATTAAAAATGTTGGTTACACAGGTTTGTAGTGTGGATAATTACCTTTTTCTCAAACATGCTTATTTAGACTGCTTTGTGTGCAATAGGTAAACAACTGACGCTGGATAGAAGTCTGAATAAGGTTTGTGAAAACACAGTAATGTGTAGTTAGTCTGCTAAGTGAATAAAGAGTCATTTGTCTCCAAACCTGCAGTGCAAAATAACCTCTGTCTTTCTGTGGAGCAGGTCATTTGTAAAGATCGAGGCGGCTGCTGTGGAATGAATGGAGAGTGGAGTAAATAATGATCCCTCTGCAGTCATCAGTAAACTTTATCATTTAATGAAACAGCCCGAACACAGCAGAGCAGAACTGCAGTTCAATTTAGCACACACACTTACACATGCAGACACACACATATACTTCATTAGCCTCAGAGAAGGGTAATGACAACACACACAGGCGCACACAGACACACACACACACATTTCATTAGTCTAAGGAAGGACTGATAGAAGCACACATCACAAATCTATCCTCTCTCACAGCTACACTCACATGTGTGCCTGTGCCTAAGAGGGCCACAGTGCAAAGACATAACACTCCTGATTGTCTAGCCAGGCGTTAAATGGACAGTCCTTTTGCACTTTATTTCAATTTAATCCAACCTTCATTGACATACGCACCGAGTGTGTTTCATCATCTCATCCTGCTGTGTCGACCTGACCCGCTCAGATATGGATAACATCAAAGTGCTGGATAAATGATGGACATAAAAGCTTTACCTGGATCAAATACACGGTGGGATCGCTTTAAGTATAAACCTTTTGTGCTTTTATCATCAAGCTGCTCAGCCACATTAATCCAGTAGTACCATCAATGACATGAGTTACTAAAACAAGTTAAAGCACACATATGTGTCCACTTCTTTTATACCAGAAAGATTTTTTAATTACGTTTCGAAACACTAAAACCCTCACTGTTGTAAAGGCAGATTTTTTGAACGAAAACAAGGCTGAACACTTTGTTGTGTAGAGATCAGACATGAGGAAAAGATGCAAGTTTAAATTGATCGTTTACTGTTCTACAGCTAATTAAAAGACAAAATATTTTTAACCAACTAATCATTTTATGAATCATTAAGCTGATATTCACTAGAGTCCAAACGCAGAATCATCCAGGCTTCTTGAAAGTGAGGAAGAACCTGTCAGAGAAAATCAATTAGAACCCTTTCGATGTGTGATCTCTCCAGTAATATGAGAAAAAGGGAGACTCGGGTATCTAATATTAGAAAAAAATGGCAACATAAATCTAATTCCCAATAATATGTATTCATTTTGCACAAAATCCAAGAAAATTGATCAATTTTCCACAAAAGCAAACCAATGACTTTGCCCATACTAACTCTACACCAGACTCTAATTTCTGAAAGGTGTTGGGATTATATGATGTGGTGAAGCAGCAGAATATATTTAAGGAAGTTCCAGTAAGTAATCAGCAAGGGATTTGATTTATGATTTATGATTTATGTAACTGTTGGGAACCAGGAAAAGCAACACACCAGGATGAGTATAATATAAGATTACAGCAGAGATTATAGCAGAGATTTCCAGAAAAAAGTCTTAGTACTTGATAAGTTTCATGTCATTCACGATGATAAATAATCACTTTATAACATGAAACTGAATCATAATACAAATGATCCACAGTACTCAATAACAGCCGAATTTCTCCCATGTCTTAACCACAGCATGAAATTATTACACTATAAGGTCATAACTTAGTATCACAAAGTAACATGATAATCCAATACTGCATTATACTTTGAAACTTATCACGATGATGTGATACTGACACATTTTTTTCTCTGGCGTGGCAGCAATATGCTTTCATAGGAGTATGTGGAAAAGTTTAAAGAGAAGACCAAGTTGTCTGTCTGTACATCACAGGAGTGTCAGATCTTGTGTCACTGTGTAACATCTGAGATAGAGGAACATCTGTTCCGTCAAATTATTGCTTTTGATGAAAAAGGAAAATGTGGAATGTACACAAAAAGGTCAAGAAACTTGAAAATAATTAATCATACACACCCAATATCATAGCTCCCTCTGTGAGTTTGCTGCCAATGTTTGTTCTTACTGCATTCTGTTAGACTATGGAGTTATTCTTCAGTTATTATAAGCAGATGTACATAGTGAACTAACAGTGCTATTCCTCTCAGAGTCAGAGTCTTACTGCCTGAGGTCAAGGACCTGACAGGCCTATGTTTTGGCGCCACAAATCCCTCCGTGTTGAAACAATGAGCAGTCGCTTAGGACTTTACAGCCACACACAAAAACAGTGTGTAAAGAGTGGGACTAGAAGACCTGTTACACTTAAAAACACACACACACACACACACAGAATCCATCAACAGTGAGTGAAACTGTGGGGTTAAAAAAGTTTGAAAAGCAGGCTGAGTCATACAGAGACAGATAAAGATAAAATGACAGACAGAGGGAAACTAAAAGGTGAGTCAGACTGTGAGACAAGATTGTGTTCCTCCTTGTTCAGTATCAGCTGACCTTGCACGTGTGTTTGTGTCTTGTGTGTTTGTGTGTGTAACAGACAAGTGCGAGCACATGAAAAGTTAACACTTTGCTGCCTTGCTTCTTGACTTTCCATTATGAAGGTAAGAGGTTGTTTACATGCCACATTGTACCAGCATGAAACAGTGACTTACCCACAGTCAGGCCCTGAAAATGTGGGTTTTTGAATCCCAAGGCTAGCACTGCCTTGGATTTGGACTTCTTCGAGAACTTATTGTGACGTTATGTTGTGAAAAACAATATCTTATATTTCTTGAAGCAAAACTCAATTAAGACCCATAAAACAAAAGAAAACTTATGGAACAAGTATTGGGAGTTTCAAATGAAATCAAAGATGGAAAAATTAAACTGAACAGCAAGAGAACAAGCAGTCCAAGTGCACAAGTAAATCTAATCTTGAGCAGTTTCAGTGTGTACTTGTCCTGTTTTACAGCAGGGAACAACTTGTGCTCTTTTCTATGTTAGTGTACAAATATGATTTGCTTGAGGGAAAAGAAAAACAAGTACCATTTTGCCTGTTAAAAAAAAACAGAAATGGAGTGTATTGGGAGAAAAGTGATAAAACTTTAGTAATTCTGATACAACTGTTCAACAGTGTAAAAAGATATTATGACAGGTAACACGAGTTAAACCCCCATCAGAGTGTTTTATTGATTACAGTTCATGGTAATGGTAACCACACTCAGGTATTTAATGACTCCTTTCAGTGATGTGTCTGAAGAATTTTGACCTGCAATAAAAAAAGATGAGCTGATAATTTAAAAAGACCTCATATTCAGCTTGATGATAGGTAAAAAACACCTTGTTCCCTCTTAATTACTCTTCCAGGAAGCATGTTTGAGCCAGCCTGTCCTGACACCTGCTCTTTGTGACCACTTGCAGGCATCAAGTTTCACCTCTGCACTGACATGTTTCTGAGACACACACGCACCTTACGTAAGTTTCATGACTCTCAGTCCATCCTGTATCTTCTCCTTACACACACACACACACACACCTCCTGCATTTATGAGTATATGTGTGTGTTCTTTTTCGTTAAGACAGGAAGGTAATGCGGTTTGGAAGGCCTGATGACAAATTAACTACTTAATGAAGGAAAACTTGATGCCTGTAATTAAAGTTGAGCTGTATCTTCTGTGTGTATATGTGAATGTGTGAGAGAGTGTGTGTGTGGTTTGTGGTGTGTGGAAAGGAAATATGGTATAATCCAGAGGAAGTGTCAATAAGACAAGCATGTGCTAGGAACTGCCAAGACTCATTGCACACAAGCTCTCTCGGGTAAGTAAACACACACACCAAAACACCAAAACACACACCTCAGTTTCAGCTTGTTGTGAAGTTAATGACTCGTTCTCCTCCTGTTTCCTGTTGTTTAACCTGAGCCAATTCACAGCTCCAAAACGTATTGACATACTCAGCCAGGTACAGCAGGAAGCCTCCCTCCCACTCTTAATGCTTCCTGGCTTAAACCACTTTTCAACACAAACACACATACAGACTGGCTGAGAGAATAAATTAAGTAAAATAAAAACAGATAAACAGTATTTCTTCATTTACAATGTGTATATTTGTCTTCCATCTTTTGGTCAATAAGGTGGATATTAGGGGTTTTCACAAGCCCAGCCTGACTGGCTGAGCAGATCTCAATCCTGCTTTCAGCATGCCACTAAAAAGTGCCCAAATAATCTGCACATATAACTCTTAGATTGAGTTAGATCTGATTTAGATCTGGTAGCACAGTTCTCAAAAAAGAATCAATACTGCATTTCCAGGAACTTCAGAAATCATTTATCTGTCACCAAATCCTTCCAAACTAAACACAGAGGCATTTTCTTTACAGGAAGGAAGTTAGTTGCTTGGAATACAATTCTAATTTTGTTTGTCAGTGGGGATGTTTCTAAATCCCTTTAATTTCATTGTTTCTTCTTGTTTTTGGTATCCATAACCTTTGGATGAATTTTGCTGCTTCGTTGCTGGAGAAGAACAACAGGTTTTCAACACACAGAAAAGATCTTCAATTGAAAGAGAAAGTGACATATGCTGAAAGGGAAAATATAAGATGATATGCATATTCATCATGTGGACATCCACTGAAGTTGCGAAAAGGTGGATCAAAGAGTTACAAAAATAAGAGTGTGTGCGTGTAAGAGAGAGCAGCTCCCTATGCCTGCGATGACTAACCCAGGCTGTATGCAGCATGTTTTCCCTTTTTTTTCCACCTCTGTGGTTAAGTGTGGGTTTTAAATCAAAGACCGAGAGTCAAAACACCCAGAAACCCTGACTGCTTCGTTTCGCTCACCTGCTGAATCATCTGCTGAGGGGAGGAAAGAGGAGAAAGGAGGTGGGGTTAAAGTGTTGATAAGTCCCACCAGTATGGCAGGTTATCGCGGCAAACCTGTCTCTCTTGCCGCCTCTCCAGCCCTCTCTTGTTTTTCCCTCTCTTTTTTCCCTCACTTGTCAGATCTCTGCTCTGTTTTCTTGCTTTTTTTGTTTTCTTTTTTCCTCCCCAGTGCCCTAAGGGAGCTGCTACACCTCCCACTAACTATTCCAGTGAAACATTAGCCCTAGCTGATACCTTAAACCTTAAGTGTTTGAGTGCGTGAGTGTAAACTAATGAAGGTATGTCTTCAACAACAAATGGAGTGAGCGACTGGCTCACTCGCACACTCACGGAAACACACACACACAGGGCTGTCACGCCTCTGATGCATGTGTCCCACCGTAACCCAGGGAGGTTTGATATAACCCTGTCACTCCTCGTGGCTAATAGAGATGACTAACACACACACAAACACACACACACACACACACAGTAGATATAGTACAAGAACACAGCCTTCTTGGAGTTGTTTGTTCGTAGAAAAACAGTCTCTGCACTCAGGAGACTGAGACGCGCGCACACAGAGAGTTTATCATCAACGAGTTCTATCAACAGCCTCGGCGTCGCTCTGCCAACATGCGAGACATTGCATCACACTGACAGCACTTAAAGGCGCCCAAAACATGAGTAAGCCTAAATAAGCAATTAATTTTACTATCAGGGGTTTCAAACAAAAAAAAGAGAAAAAAAATGTATGAAAAAAATATTAAGACCAATGTATCTGAACTGTATCACTAGTTTGTTTTATTTATTTTTTTATTATAAAGTTATGTAATAATAAAGTCACATGTACTAATTGTTTTTTTTTCAGCTATCAGCTAATGTGTCAGTCATCTTCAATAATCTTTAGAAGAAAATAAGTATACTTGCTTTCTCCCCCTTGATTTGAATTTTGTGCAGTCTCAGTCATTTCCTTACAAAGCAATTGTGGATTCAGCCCTCCACTACTCCTACACCTGGACTATCAAAGTCATGAGAGACATTTTAATTAGATTTCTAAACTTCTTCCATGTGGGTATGGCAAACAAAAGTGATAATGGTTTCAGTCTTTGAATGAACATGATTGAGGTGTTTGCTGAGTTTAGTTTTGATCAAAGTAAAAGTTTTATGAGTTGAAACTTCAACACAGAGATGAATCATGAATCATGGATCAGCAGAGAAAAAGCAGAATGATTTTAAGCATCCTCATTGTAACTTGTGTACCACTGAAGTGTGTTTGACCTAATGATAATTTCATCATACATATAAGGGTTGGTACCTTGAGAATTAAACTGATTATGTCCTTAGAAATCCAAAGACTTTCCAAAGACATCCCTAGCTGTGTTTCTGGGGGGGGGGGGTTGTTTTTTTGTGTGTGTATTAAGAGATAATACAACAAAAATGTTCTTCCAAAAAAAGACAAAACAAAACTGAAGACAATTAGCTCTTTCCCTGAGGTGTTGCATCAATCAGATAATAATAGACACAACTTTTTAAGTGATAAAAGCCAGTTAAATGGAGTCAGGTGCAGCTATTACATGCTTTTTTATTTTATTAAAGATGGTGAAAAGGTTGAAATTTAGGAGAACTGTTTTCTGCATAAGGGAAAGATGTGAAATTGATCAGAGTGTTTCTACTGATGCGTGAGTGGGAACTGAATACAGCTCTTTAAAGTATAATATTTCTGGTATCCTGATGGTTTAAACTAATAAAAGCAAAGTGGTAACTGGATGCTCCTCTGAAGGTTGGCTACAAGGGGGTGGGATTCCTACAGGTCAGGGTAGAAGTCAAGGGTCATTGTACCAGTCAGCTACTGAGGTCTCCAAGATTAATCACCTGTTGACCTATCTAAGTCTTTATTCCTATGGGACCACACCTTTAACAACTCTACAGCTGCTGCAGCTGGACATAGCCTCAAAATCTTATAAACACATAACAAAAAGTGTTGTATTGTTCAAGTTTTGGCCTGACATCTTCATTGTTTAATTGCAAGTGTGTGAGTGTGTGAGCAAGGGAGGGATCTCGATGGATTGGAATTGACTGAGATTTCAGGGGTCAGGTTGACAAATAACCCACAGGGAGTTAAAACCACCACCCAGAGGGAAACCACAGAAGGTCTGAGGGTCACTCAAGCCCAGCCCTCCAATATCATCTGTCTTTTTTTTCCTTGTAACATGATGGTTCAACCGCCCTCCTTTCTGCTCAACCCTGCTAACCTATAAATTCAACATTAATACTGCCGGATTCTGCTCCCCTGCACATGAACAACCAATCCCAAACCCGATTTTGTAGCCTTTTAATCCTTGGACCCTGTGAGTCAAAGAGCTGTAATCCTCAAGAGTACTGGGGGGAAAAGTCAGCTCATATATCGATGCAAACTACAAAACAACTGTGGAAAATCCTTTGACCATATTCACCCACTCCGTAACAGCCTTATTCCGCCATAACAGGATTTTCTCCATATATGATTGCGTAAAGACTGCACTTCATTATGTGATTTTAATTGATAGAAGCAGAAAGAAAATGGTGTCAAAAATATGCTCCATGTTGGCAGACAAGGACAAATTAACCATTTTAATGAAATAATTATTCTGCTGATTGTTTGAATTATGCACGGTAGAAAACAATTCAGTTATAACTCAACTTGGAAAATTAGTTACATCGCTTGGTGAAGAGTGTATTTGATGTACATTTTCTCAGTGGATATGAATGGATTAAGCAGGAAGGCTCTTTGAAAAGAAATTCTGGTATGAAGTACGCAATATCAAAAGCAGAGAACAACAGAGAAATACTTCATATTAAAATGTTTAAAACCCCAACAGCACCAACATTTTTCCTGTTTTAAAGGGTTTCCTCATAGTTCTGCCCCACATCGTCCACAGTCTGTCTTATAATGCATGTAATGATCTGAAGCTACAGAATCAATACTCTTCCATCAGCTCATCTACACATGTTTCAATAAGGGTCAGGGGAGGCCTGATTTGCCATTAGGTTTTATAAGTAAGAATTAACTTTCAGTGACAGATAATTTGGGCACTCAACCTTCAAGAGACCTTTAAACTTGATACATGTTTGAGAGTGGAACGAATCAAACCGTTCGAACAAGCCATCGCATGGTCATGAGCGTGACAAATTGACTTTTTCTTCTTCTTCTCAGAGAGCAGTATTTTCTACATTAATTGGAAATGCATACTGGATTAGTGCAACTTAGACCTGTTGTATTTTTTACTAAATCACAGCACATTTTAGCCGCAGAAATTTGTTCAAGTTGTTTTAAGAAGCCATTAGGACTTTCTGGAAAAGCTAGCATTCACACTGGCAATAAAGACATCGCTTCCCATAAGCTCTAGCTTGCCGTGATGAACCAAGACGCGTCACTTTTGGTTTGTTTTGAAAAAATGAATGAAATTAAGATCTTCTTTCTAACCCTACTTTTCTTTGTTCAAGACAACTTTCTGCCGGATACAACACAATGAAGTAATGTAATTATTGACAGTTATGTAGCCCCACTGTTTGAAACTGTTTCAAACTTTGTGAACTCAGTTTAATAGCCAGCTACATTATCTCTTCTCACAGTCCGGTGCCCTGATACGTATTATAACATATAAGGTCAGAGCGTCTTTGTTATGTCCTGCTAGTTCCCATCTACCAAGCAGAGCAATCGTAACCTGCCTCTTCATTTTACTGATAGACTGTCAAGTTTGAATGGACCACAACAGTACAAGTGCTGCATGTTGGTTGGAATGAACATTATCAAAAACAGCTTAGCCCGTGTCTGAGCCTTAAGCCGTGGCTCAATCACTCTCTCTTTCACCTTTCTTCTACTCTTCTGTTCTGTTCTTGTCAGACAGTTCAGCTCCTGTTTCTACCACTACTAGAAAATCCATCACAGAAATCATTTTCAGCAGAGAAACACACAGATCTCTCTTCTCACTGCTAAACTTTGTCAGACGGTGTGGTGTTGTCACAGAGACTTTGTCATGCTGTAAATCAATCCAGTCCAATCCAACTCAATCAAGACGCTGAGAAATAACATGAAGAAGTAACCTATTGTACCACCGATAATTTCATATTAAGTAGTAAATTACTTAACTTGGGGCAGCCACACATTAGATGGCATGTTGATGTGAGCTGACATCACTAACATTGTGGGAAACACAACCCGTGAGAACAATTCTGACATATTTTTACTCTACAATCTTCTAACCAAAACACTAAACCCCACACTCAACATTTGTGATAAGAAATTACATGATGATGATTTTAGTCATGAGCTCTCACAGACACATGAGTGATAAAATGTGACTTCAGAAAATAAACACCAATAGCGAATGATAGACATAATTTGGCTGGCTGTCCTGAAAACATTAACCAATGGGAAGAATATGTTTTATAAATACTCCACTTGACTCGGGGTACAATTGTGTTTACAGTCATTTTGAACACTTATTGTTTGCTCTGCAGGTTATGATTTTTTTCTGTTCCCGCATCAGCTTGAACTATTTACTTCCTCTAGTACCAAAAGTCGTTACAGGGCTACTGAGTCTTGTTTCACCGGTTGATATTATTCACTCATCAGGTCTGTTGAGGTCTGCACACAGATACTCAAGAGCAAACCTCAAACCTCTTGCAGAATAGAAGCAGAACAAAATGTGTAAACGAAACTAGAAATGGAGCTACCAACATCAGCAACCTTTCATGAACAGCTTCTCAAAGGTTATGTGTAGTTCATAACAGAGTTCAAGATCCTTAGTCCTGAAGGATGTCAAGGAGGGAGGTCTGATGTGTGTGCATGTGCGTGTGTGACCGCATGTGTGTGTGTGTGCTGGTTTTCTGTGATAAGAAAGGCCAGAGGCATTTGACCTCTCACGGCCCCTGCAGTGTTGGTGGCATTAAGCTGTTTGTAAAGAGAAATACATTTGTCTTCTGCTGTGTGTGTGTCAGTCAGATAAGCTCTGACCTCACACATACCTGCACAAGGTTCCTGTCTGTTACATTCTTTGAGGTGAACTTTATGTGGCTCAACAAAGGAGTGATTGTGAGAATCTGCTTTAACAGACACCTGCGAGTCTGAGTCACTACCTCACACACACACACACGCACATGCACATACACATACACACAATCACACGCACAGAGGGCTCTGCCTTTCACCTTGAGTTGTTCTGGTTTGCATGATTGCACTAGCGTGAAAAGAAGAGTGAATCAGTAAAAGCACTTTACAAGTCTCACACACATACGCAAACACACACAGCGCAGTGTGGGGCCTTCTTTTAAGTGTTGGAAAGGAAAATGGGCGAATTGTCAAAACACAAGGTAAAAGACGGGCCAATATGTAGCCTGTAGCAAAAGAAATGAATAGATTTAAATTCTCACAAACAAAAGAACAAGAACACATTTTAATCAGAGCTTCAAAATTGCAATTAATTAAAATGCAAGAGAATAAAGTTAAAAAATATATATATACTTCTCTTGCTTTGAGTGGGCCAGAACAGAACAGTCACTTGCACATTTGACCGCTTTGTGTAGTAAGCCCTTCTACTTGCTGTTAGGCATTTCCTCTATAAATGTATCACCACATTCGGAGCCAAGTCCTTTTGTGCCTTGAATTTTTTAAGCTTACAGTTATTGTCTTCTATCTATATTGGCCCTGCAATGTGCTGGAAGTGGAGTCAACTTGTTTTCATCACTCTCCTATAGTCATTCTGTGAGGGTCTGATGAAATCTTTGCACCACACACAAGTTACTGTGTGCAGTTTGTATAGGGTGATGGGAAATTGAAGCAGAATCGTGTAACAGAGCAACAGAGGTTCTGTTTGTGTAAAATAGTTCCTTTAACATATGTATGGTGGAACAGCCCCCACCCGCAACCTTTCTTTCTCTCTCTGTCTCTGTCTCTGTCTGTCGTTCTCTCTCTATCCTTCTTTAAGATCTCTGAACAGTTATAGGGAGACCCATGTTTGAGGACACGGTGCTTTAGAATCACTTCCCTAAACAAAAAGGCCTGTTTGTTTATGTTTCACCCAGACAGACTCTGAGCATCCAATCACACACACTCTGTCTAGCACACACACAAACGCAAACACACTGGGGGTGTTGTTTTTGGCTTTTCAAAAGCCTTGGCCTCTCTCCCAGACCTTGACCCACTCCCTGGCTAAAACTGCCACAGCCAAATGGGTCAGACCACTGGATGAGGATTGATTTCACACAACTAACATCACCCGTGTGTGTTTGTCTGTGCGTTTATGTAACAGTAGCCAAAAATCCAGAAATTGAGTAATCCCACACACACTTACATACGTACACAAAGCCACAGTAACACACAAACACCCACATTAAGGGCAGTTAGACATTGTATGTAAACAAGATCAGATGACGTGTCACCTTGTGTGTGGTAAGAGTGTGTGTGTGTGTGCTGTGTGTGGTGTGGTGAGTGTGTGTCTCCCATGAAATTTGCCACAGTGCACCAAATGCTGCTACTTGAATTGCTATTGAGAATTGAATAACAACTAGAGTCCACTTTTCTTGCCAAAAAACTCATGTGTGTACACACACACTCTGGCTCACAGTCAGATAGGCGTTTGAGTGTGTGTAAGTAAACACAGCAGTCACTCCTCAATTCCGCGTAAATGGGACTTATGCAACAAGGTGCAGAGGTATTAAGAAATCATTAACTGTAGTTGGATAATGATGTCACACTGATCAGTTGTTGTTGTTATTTTTTGTTTTTTGTTTTGTTTTTCTTTTTGTTTTTCTTTTTGTTTTCTGCCAAAAGCTCAAGTGGAACTTTGTTTCAACATTTTTAAATGTATCATTACAATAAATTATTCCTTGATACATTTGTGGGGAATAAAAACTGTTCATCATACACGAACAATGTGTAAAACGTAAATAAAAACAGAATACATTGATTTGCAAATCCCCTTTAACTGAAATTCAACTAACTATATTACAAGGACAAGAGAAGCAGCAGTAAGATGCCACATTGGCATTATTATATAGTTCAAATAAAATAAAATAATAGAAAAAAAAATCATTAAAAAATAACGACATCATATTTGGCGTTACTGAAATCAAGTTCAGTATGTTAATGCTGTGAGTCCTTGTTTTTCAAGAACAGTGTTAAGTAGGGTCGTTTTATATAAAAATCAGAGTTATTTTTTCCTACAGATGATGATGCTTTAATATTGGCAATCCAATAAATGCAAGCAAATTCAGAGGTTGTTTGGCTTCATACTAAGAGGTAAACTTCAATAAGGGATGGATATAATGACTGGATAGGAGGTTTTATGCAAACTCAATGATCTTAAGAGAAGTCAACATTTGCAAAGTTTGTTCTGCTTGTTCTCAGTATCTCTCCCATAGGAAGACACACACACACACACTGGCACACACTAAAGTCCATATGAAGTTTTTCTCAAGTACCTAAGTAAGTGGTTCAGTAAACCTTTTTTTCCATAAATAAAAAATGAAAACAGGAATAAACTTTAATGTAGACCTGTAACTTGTAATGACTGACCTATTTAGAAAAATTTACATTTTATATCTAAGCCTATGGACTGACCTACATAAACCAGCTACATGAAATCTATTGATTGCTGCTGCACATGGATCTCATCCGCTTAGAGCAAACTCCATGTTAACAAAATGACTTTAATCTGCAACATCAAAAAGGCATGTATGCTAACTTAAAGATATTAACATCGAAGACCTTGACATGGGAACTAGGCCAACAGATTTCAAGAGTGAAAAGTTCATGCTTCAATCCCATGTGCTCAATGTGCTGAATAAGGTACAAAATCCTATGATTATTTAGATATTGATGAAAGTAAATCCATGTCATTTGGATGATTTGAGTTTGTTGCTAAAGCCTGTACTTAGTCAATCTCTAGTGCTGTTTATTTAGGTTCATAACATATACAACAAAATATAAGGAGAAAAAAATGTACATTTCACTAATCTTGAAACATGTATGACGTCATTTAATTTTCCAGGAATAGAGAATCCTGTAAACTAAAGCACAAAAACATGCATAATCATAAAACAGCACACATAATCATCTTTCTTTAAATCTCCCAATAATACCTTGAGTCTTAAGGCAGAAATATAACCCACTCTTAATATGAATCCCTTCATACTGTATTATCTCGGCATCAATTCTATATTTATTCATCCTCCTTAATGTGCATTGCCATAATTAATCATTCTCAAATTCTATGAAAGATTATCCTTCTTACAGTAAGAGATTAATCATTTCTTATCTGTTGCTAAATGTCAGAGGTTAAATCCATGCATTAGAGGCATAGATCAGAAATGTAGGGTTGAAGGAAATACTCAACAATGTACAGAATGTACATGTTTGGTATAAATGTATGTTTCTTTTTGAGGTTTTTAGATCTAGACTCTTCATCTCAAAAAAGGATTGGGGAATAATGCTTAATTTAGTGACCTATTTGTTTCAGGTGTTGTCCCTTTAATTTTGTGACTGGGCTTGTAATGTTTAAACATGTGTTCAGTGAAAGCAGTTTGTCTCATGTTTTGTCCAAAGACCATAAAAACAAGGCAACTTGACTGTGTAGAGTTAGGGAGACAACTCACTTATTGTCCAAAAAGCTTCATCAGTTCCACATAGCTGGTGAAGGGAGCAGGTATTTATGTGACTGGGGAAGTGAGAACAACTACTAGGAGGAGTTTGAATTGATGGGTACATTATAGAAACCCATCATAGAGTTTGCCTCCTGAGAGTCATTATCATTCTGAGTGGGCTGTTAAACTCCCACTTTCATGTGAATAGTTGTGGTCACATGATCACAGGTGTGGATGTTTGGAAGACTAATAATATGTGCTAATAACATATTTCTGTTCTTTGTACTCTGTCTATATTCTTGGTATGAACTCTCTTAGCCTGCTAAAAAAAAAGGACATAGTCCAGTTGCCTTGGTTTCCAAATCTTCAGGATAACCATGACCTGGATGAGTAAGAATCTACATGGACATGTGTTTTGTTCTTTGTCCTTGTCCTCAGATTTCTGGAAAATTTAAGTCAGCAACCCATTTATTTAGGTGATTACATGTGCCAAATAAAAAAATTAAAAAAATTCTATCTTACTTGCTTACCTCCATCTCAGGCTCTGCTTAACTTGTTTGTGTTCGGAGCTACCTTTGTGTTTGTTTCCCTTGCCATTAAGTTTAGTGTCATTTCATTTTACTAGTCATTTTACTAGTCATTTTACCAGAGCAAGCAAGGAAAGATAATAATGTTTATTATTTTATCTATGTACCTACTTCAAGGGACAGAGCATATCAATGAACGATTAAGCATGCCAAACTTGCAAATATGTCATTGAACTGACCCTAAAATATTCACAGGGATATATCACGTGACTGGTACTCTGTTCAGATTTTTTTTTGTGTAGTTAAAACAAAAAAATAAAATAAAATGAGGAAGGTATGTTATTGCTCTTGGATTAAAGTCTTCTGCAAAAGATTATAGGAGAGGAGTTTTTCAGCCTATTAATTTCCTCCATGTTCTCAAAGTAGAATCACTTCATATAACACCACCAATCCTTTCATGTGCAATGTTGGAGTATGCTTTGACAGTCTAGCTAAGAAAAAAAAATCTTTAAATAAGACTTCAGGGGAAGTGTACACTGATGTTTTCTACCAATAATACTCCCACTGGTTACAATCCCCAAGGATACTAGTTGCAGGCATATGCAGAGCTACTGAGTGGCACATCTCAATGGAAGTCACTAATAACACGGTGTAAGCAAAAAAAGTGACACTTGATGGGATAAAATGGCTTTAAAGGTTGTAAAACCACCTTATACTCTCTCTACTCCAGTATGTTCTTTTTTACTCTTACTGGTTGTGATGATAAAAAAGGCAAAAAATGTGAAAAAAGCTGAAAGAATCTTAATTGCATTCATTGACTTCTGCATTTTGTGTCAGATATGATCTGACAAATCTGGCACAGCAAGCATATTGAGAACAACTCAGACAGTGGTGATCTTTTTTCAGCCCAGAGCACAATGACACAGATACGTGTGCATCACACAACCAGTAGCACACATTGATGACTGTTTTCTCTTCATGTTAGGTGAAACTGTATAGCTGTGTGTGTTTTTTACATATCAAGATAAGTCTGATGCTATTTCAAAGTTCCCAGATGAAGTCAAACAACAACAGAGTATACTGACATTCAAAGCGCATGAAGTCACTTTCAGCTGTTGCTAAAATAATTTTTTTAAAAAAGGTAGAGGAGAAAAACAGAAAAGTAAACATGTCACAAACACTCAGCACTGAAGTTTTGTCTTACTTTTCTTTGAGGAAGTCCATCACTCTTTTGAAGTCATCAATGCAATATTCTCTCTTCATATCCATGAGGACACTGTCTGAGGCTGACTGCACTGGAACATGGAGGAAGGCATAGACGCGTGGATGATTCAATATCTTCGCCATTTCCTAATGAGACAGAGATATTAGGGAAGAATGAGTGAGGAGGTTTTCATATGCACCCAATCTCTTACAAAGTATATGTGGTATATAATGTGAAAAATACTAAGTGCTGAAAAACAAGAGGAAACATGTTTACAAAAGAATGTGTGCTATGGTAATGTTACTCATGTCATGACTGATTCCTCATAAACCATAACCAGTCCTTCCCTTGTCTTATTTTTTAGATGAAATCCAAGCATATTTTGCCAGCTGTGACTCACAACACACACAACGCTGTCTGTCTGCTGTATTTAATACAAATAAACACCTCCCCCAAGCAGTTTGCTGAGCCATACGTGGCCACAGCTCAACCAACGCAGAGAGTGAAGCTGATGAAGCTGATGACTGGAATACATGCTCTGAAGAGCTGCCTCACAAATGTGAACATTTGCCTCGACCATTCAGCCAAAGTAGCTGTAACAGCAGGGGCATCTGGTGATTGTTTACGATCATGGGTCACACAAAGTGGTCAGTACACTCTGGGTTCTTGCGTGGCAAAGATTAGTTATAAAAGTGAGTCAGTGGAGAGCTTTGTTTTGCAATATCTTGAAAAAGTTGTAACTCTGGTAAAGTTACAGTATAACTTAGAGTATTAATTAACTTTCTGAAGTACAGTAGTTTTCTTCGAGACAATTCAGTAAACACTCAGGGGTTAAGCTCAATGACAAAACGAGCAGATATTGTGAAAAAGTCACCAACCATAAATCCCACCTAACTGCAAGTATTTCTGTATGATTATTTGGTTGGTTAATTCAAACAAAGGACTCTTATTAATGGTCGCTGCTAGCACTGGAAATGTGAAGGTTCCATTAACATTCCTGTCTTTTTCTGAACTCTTTCACTCAAGACCTCAAATAGGCTTCTTTTATTCCCTATTTTCCATTTCCCTTCTCTGTGTAGGGGGAAGAAAAGAAAGGTGGCAAAGAGAATTTGTCATGTACCTACAAGATCCAAAGTCAAAAGAGTCAAGGCTGCACCAGTGGGGGTTCTTTATGACTGAAAAGTCAAGAGCTTTTACCGATGCACCCAGGTCCACATCTCAGATCAAAATGGTGTGAAGAGAAGAAAACTACATAAAGGTGAAGTCTATAATTATCTTTGTAAGGATTTCTAGCCACTAGGCTCCCTTTTGTTTTCAGTAAAAGAGACAAAAAATACTAGTCATTTGACCATAATGCCTACAATTTTCCCTATGATGACCAGGTTTGAAGTGAGTCCTTACCCACGGGAACATAAATGAAAGATTATGATCTTCATTCATAAAAACATGGCTTTTACATACTAAAATCTTTTAAAAGGAAAACATAAAATAAAGACACATAGGAGCCATAAAAGCTTGTTCATGATCAAACATCCAACTCGATCCAGTTTTAGCAAAGACTCACTCCTTCTGGAGGCTGTTCTTCATATCGATCAGACAGCCAAGGTTACATTGGTTTCATTTTCAAGATTCCATCAACTTTAGAAAAAGAGGTTTTCACAGAGCCTTTTTTGTTGTTCTAATTTGTCAAACAATGAATATAATTCAGAAAAGGTGATTCACATAGGCTAAAACATGATGGGACTATAAGTTATATTTTTTTGTTAATCATAACAAAATGTCCATCAAGACTACTGCATTTGCTATTAGACATTTCTCAACACTAAATTGGTGGAGTTAGATGTTTTTTTCTTTCATGCTCTCTTTGATTTTATCTGCAAAAAAAAAACCTAAAGAGAGCAAAGATATCAGAGCTTTCTGATGGACATAATCAGGATGCTATCATTACCAAGGCTAATCACCATAAGGAGGAGTGAGAGAAAAAGACAGGGGAGGGAGAAATGATTTAATGATTTCCTACAAGAATATGCTGATTGCAGTCCATCTTCTCAATTAGGATCTATTGTAAAATGATACTCACGCCATACAGAAAAAAAATGCACATGAGCACATGTGTGTGTGAGACAGTGAGTGAGAGAGAGAAAGAGAGAGAACGCACACACAGAGAAAGCTTAGTCCCAGAACACCACAGGGGGTTGACCACTGGAAGCTCCAAATTAGAAAGAATTAATTTGGTTGGAAAATGGAGCTTGATTAGCAACAGGAATCAGATTGTTGCATATATGCACATATACTTGTGTGTGTGTGTGTGTGTGTGTGTGTGTGTGTGTGTGTGTATTTTAAAAGAAGAAAATGTGTAGTAAAGCGTGTAACTGTTTTAATGCCCTATAGTGTGTGGTAATATGAACATTTATTTATGTCTAAAACTGTGACAGCCATGAGGGAGGCTGCACAACACCTACCATCCTCTTCTTTCCACTGATACAGCAGACACATTTTCCAACAACGTATGGCATAAATTTTGTCCATTTTACAAAAGAAACATGATCATGTAAAACGGCAGCCTCTGTGGATTGCAGTCCTGCTTCCATAAAAATAAAAGACAAAATGGCTCATATTCATGTGATCATATTACAACTTAAATTCACTTGCACTATAATCCATTTGTGCCAAGTAAATACTGATATTGGGTATATTGGGATATTGGATATTTTAAACGTATTCTTTGCAGGCTACGCAATTCTATAGGCAACCCATGCACTATTATATTCTGCTGCAAAACACTAAATGTACAAGCAATTTTGTGTATCTTACATATTTTTTAAACCTCCTCCTGTATAAATCCTGGCACTGGCTTAACTTAAACTAGCAAACAAATGCTGTTCCAGTCTCATCAGGTTTACTGAAGATGACTGAACAACAACAACAACAACAGAGTGTGCCGATGGTGTGAGAATGTAAGCCGTCTTACTGTATGTGTGTTTCAAAACATGGATGTGTGCCGCAGGGGTGAATAGGGTCGCAGCAGATAGCATGCTGGTTGGAGTAGCAGGGCACCGCTGTTGGCAGCTGGCGATTAATCCATAAGGGGAGGACTTTTCATCTACACCCGCCATTTATCATGTGTGAGCGTCAGTCTGACAGAGTGCGTCCCATCCTCCAAAGACTATAAAGAACATTGATATGAATCTCTTTTGTTGCTGATCCCTGTGGAGTTCAGGCCTTTTCAGCGTTTGACTGCATCTGACAGACGGTTTAGTGAGTCTGTAGTGAAAATGATGCTGTGATGAAGAAGATATTGCCCAGTTGTACCCAGTGGCAAAATTTTTAAGTGCTTTTATAATGTTTCAGAGATCCTGGGTGGATAAACTATCCAGCTTAAAGCACAAAAAAAGCTTTAATAAACCAATCAAAAAGTTGTGCATGAACGCTTCTTTGTTTTGTTTTTATTAGCTTTGACTGTAAAGCAGTATTATACTGTTTCTCTCCGAATGACACTTCATCCTCCTCCCCCACCAGGCTTCTCTCTCTCTTAGTCACAGAGATTAACAATTCTGTTACCTTCAGTTGATCAGCTCACACACGTCTACCAGAGGAGATCCATCCTAACTAGCTTAGCACAAGGGATCTGATATATAACCTCCAAAATCAGATTTACCACACAGGACCACATATGAAAAAGAGACAGAGAGCAAACACTGCTCTATCAAGCAGTCCAACACTGCCTGCTCCCTGTGACCTTAGTTCTTTGAATCTGCAATTCATTCCTCAAAATTCTAAAAGAGGATTGTAACTGGTGCCCTCTACTCTTTTTTAACATTCCTCTGTCCAGATCAAGCGTCAAAGAAGAGAGCTCAGGGAAAAGCTACACAAAAAAGAAAAAAATAAATAAGGTATGTGTGAATTTCAAACAGTAGCCCAGTTGCATCTAAAGAAAAAAAGCAGCAAAGTCATAAAGTCATCTGAAAGCAACTGTTTGACATATTTACTCGAAAACTCACAGAAAAGACTGAAGACTACTTTCTGATCTGTTCCTGACCTCTCTAACAAGTAAAACTTAAATCCAACACCAGTTGGAGGTAAAAGACAAGAAGTATTTGACATTCTTCATGAAGTAAAAGGTTAAACCAAACAAATATTTTTTCCTTAGACTGAAACACGCTTGTGACTTTATTCTGTTTTTTTCACAACACATCGTTGAATGGAGGAAATTGTTTCGCTACCCTCAAAACACCTGCTGGCATTACTATCATTATTGACAAGACGGTAGAAGAATTTGTGGGTGCTCTTCAGTGTGTTTGGAGAGGATGCTACACTCAGTCTGGATAACAGAAGTGCCATTTACTTTTAAGTGTTGTGTTTATGGCCTCTACTGTCACAGAACTCAACAAAAACCTTGAGAGGCCACTCATAGTTTGGAAAAAGTTAAAGAAATATATGTGGTGGGATGATGTATTATTCATGGTATTCAAGAATTTAAACTTGAAACTATTTACATGGTTTTAAAGTTTCAGGCATATAGTCTCCAACTTTGAAAAAAGTGTGTCAAAATAGAAAAAAAAAACAGAAGAGACAATATTTAGCTGTAATACTCAAGTAGAAGTGGTAAATGTAATAAGCCTCAGCATGTGGCACACAACTTCATCACCTCTGTACACTGCATGAACTATAAAAGAACGTATCGGTGAATGCATTATCACTACACACAAAGACAAACACAGCTGGACTCCCCAGAGTGTCACTCTGCTGACAGACGGGGTCACAGTCTGGTTCAAGCGAACGTTCTGAGGTACACAAAGCACAAGTCAAACCCAACTTACATTCACACACTGACAAACATACACACAAACCTGCACATCACAGAGCGTTAACAGAGCTTACCCAGGGGAGGCTGGGAAGAAAATGATTCTACAAGCTGTTCCCAGGATAATAAGTCAGGTCCCTGCGTGTGTGCACTGACACACACTCACTAGCACACAGTCTGTGAGAAGTATGTTCAGCAACAGATAGAGAAACAGAGCTCCCAATGGTATTAAACATTTCAAACACTCCAGACTGCACTTCTCCCTCAAGGGTATACAGAGCCTGCAGCACCTCACACAGTGCAGATTGAATCTATGTTCTGCACACCAAAAGGAGAATTTAGTGCATGTGTAGTATTTGATTGTCACAGCTTGGCATGCTTTTTGCTTCAAATGATAAGGATTTTGCTTTTTCCAACAGTTTTTCGACTGAAATGACCATACCAACGGTTTAAATGGACACATTTTGACCAACAGTGATGGCAGTTTGTTAAGTCCTGAAACTGTTACTGCCTTCACACTTTAAAACCCATCTAAAGCAATTACAAAAGGCATAACAAAAAATCAGATTCAAATTTGCAGCCAGCATTTAAATCTTCATCCCTCAGAGCCCATAACTCAGAGCAGTTATTCAAAAAACATCATTCAGAGCTGTAAGTCAGGGCTCATCATTCAGAGGCGTATCAGAATAGCTTCACCGTGTGCATTCATTTGGTACCCAGTCCTTCTCACAATGCTACATTAGGCTTCTAATGTGGAGAGGCTCCCAAAGGCTTCATTAAAATGAAAATGGTCTGAGAGGGTGTGTCTGAGTGTGCGCCCATGCAACTGTGCTTGTGTGCACAGCTGAGTGTGAAGGTGAGAGATGTGTGTGTGTGTGAGAGTGTGTGTGTGTGTGTGTGTGTGTGTGTGTGTGTGTGGGTATGTTTCCATGTGAGTATGAATTCATGTGTGTGTTGGTTATAAAAAGAATCCCTTGATACTGAAGATGCACTGCAAAAGCTGAAATCTAAGGAAGTTTTTACATCTTATTTTTAGTAAGATTATCTTATGGTGCTTGATATGAGTCAAATTTTCACTGAAAAGACAAGAAAAATGTCTAATTTCAAACACTAAAAGACAAAAGTGATGTCTGAGTGGCCTGTGATGAGTAAAAATATCTGCCAATGGGGTAAGAAAAAAAGTTTATTTTACGAAGACATGATTTTCATTTCAAGAAACTTGACGACCAAAATTTTTCTTACCCCATTGGCAGAATTCTTTTTTCCTTGTTACAAGCAAATTTACACATCACTTTTATCTTAAAGTATCTTGAAATGAGATGTTTCTGGACTGGACAGGTAAATGTGGCTCATATTGAGCCAAAAAAAACATTTTTTACCAAAAATAGGAGAAAAAAAACCCTTGCTTAGACTTCAGTGTTTTGCCTTGTGGAGTTTTTTCAATGTTACAGGTATTTGGTTGCTTGTGAACTGTCACAAGGCGGAGTGATGGTCAAAGTAAGAACAAGAGTAAAAAGCCCACAAATCTAAATTAAATAAAAGTTAAAAAGAGAAAAAAAGAATGAGAGAAAAACATATAATGAGTGAATATGTGTTTTCTCATTCAATTAACAGCTAGGAATAATTAACTGATGCACATTTCTAGGATTCCATGAGGAACAAAAGTGGCAAAACTAGAACAATCTTTGAGATCAATAAACCTGAACTGGTATTATCATTGGATGCCTTTAAAGGCACAGTAGAAATTTAGCCACTAGATAGTCAAAAAGCGTGTTCCCCCTTGTTAGTTTTGAATCTCAATAAAAACTAAGGTGTTGGATATGATACAGAGATAAAAATGGATTATTGGTGCCTCTGACTCTATTTGCAAGACCCAATTTTCAGACGGTTAAACAAAGCCTTCTGTGGAGAATGTGAACAGCATATCTGATGTATCTCCAGTCAAAGAGAGATGAGCTCTGTGCAGCATGTTTAATGGACAACTGCTACTTCATTCATCTCAGCCTGACTGATTGCTGTGTATGAGGAGGCTACTTTCACACCTCATTTACTGAGTCTGCTTGCATGCTAGATTCAATCACACACTCAGTCTTGCACAACCCTCCTGCAAAGGTAACTGTATGTATATCAGCACATTCCTTGTATAATAAGATGTCCTACTGTTTTACTCCTGAAAGACTATTGGCAGTCATTGATAGGCTGTAAGATACAGAGCTAGGTAGAAAAAAATGTCACAAGTGAAAAAACAACACCGTGCCAGCAGGAAAGACTCTTTTTCTTCAGATTTCTCAGGTAAAAGTGTCCAATGTCTGCTTGATGCAATCAACTGAAATGTCAGAGACAAGTGGTCCATGAGAGGCTATTGGGCCAAATGCTCCAATCAGCAAATGGTGCTATGAGGCTGTCTACATCTGTCAGGAAAAACAGGCTGCACGTAGGAATAAATTGCGTGTCAGAGGGAGACAGCGCAAAAGTGTTGATCTGGGTGAGTACGTGTAAGAGAGGGTAATCTTTTAGGGGGGAGTGGAGAGGTTACTTGGCCTTTTCAGCTTCAATCATAGCCATTCAGTATGATGCTGTTACATAAGTGCTTCTGTTCTTAAAAATCTACTTTTGGAGACTTGGCCTTCATCATCATAACTGCGATATTATTGCTGTGATTACCACCATCACGAGAGGAAGTGCAGTGAAGAGGCAAAAGAAGTGGTGAGGGATGAGTAATTAAGAAGAAAAAAAAGAGTGCAGTGAAAACCCTGGGAGGACAAACGGGAGTGGAAGAGAGTCAGAGGGGAAAGAGAAATTAAAGAGGAAAACAAGAGAACTTCAAACTTTCGATGAATCTTCTTTTTTTTTCTATAAAGTTTATCGGTGAGATGTTGGTCTCTCAATCCCTGACAGTATTTCAAGGTTTATAAGTAGGACTGGAGAGGGAAGAAGGAGGGAAGCTGGGACGTGCAGAGAGGCTGGTGGGAGAGAAGAGGAAAGAGGGGAGTGGATAAAGGGTAAATGGGGTACAGGAGCAACAAAAGACAATGATAAGTTAAAGAAGAGCACTCTTATCTTTCCTTATGTAGGTTAATTGACTGAGGAATTAAAGCTAAAAAGATATAATTCAATTCAATGCATGGGTATTAACAATGAAAGGGCTGGTAGCATATGAAATGACTCTTAACATACACACTCACTTGCAGACTAAGCCAGGGTGTCGTCCTAGTATATTTCTAATTATCAGTTAATTGTTATTCCCTATCATTAGGAGGGTGGTTTTTTAATTGTAATGTAGCCAAGCAGAAAGCCTACCTATACATGTGGGGGACAATTAGCCACCTCCATTAACCCCTGGTTAATTACAACCTCCAGTGCTGCTTCCCACAGCACTTTCCCAGTCCTTTTTACCCCTCATCTCTATCCCCGGGCCCTCATCCCCATTTTTATTCTTATTTCTGCCCTCATTTTGTTCATTTATGATCTCCACTCTTCTTTGATTGTTTGATTGTAAAAGTACATCTGTTGTGGACTTCACTGTCCTCCTTTCTGTCTAAAAGTTCTGTTTTATTTTAGTTTTCTGGGTTACCATTACACCATTTCTGCCCTTTGTGTCACTTCTCCCTACATTTCCATTTTTCTTCAATACTCATTCTAGGTTTTCTTTTACTCCCCAGGGATGACACTGGAAATGCTGAAAGGCAAGGAAAACTACAGGAAAAACCAAGTAACAATCATTCACCAGTTGGAAAACACAAAATAAAATGAAAAGACAGAAATCCCTTTGTTGCCCACAATTACACTTTTTGAGTTATTCTCCATTCGTACAAAACTTTAGATTCAGCGCAGACAAAGGCTGAAATCTGACTCAATGACTTGGCTTGAAATGTAATATCTGTTATCTATGACCGTCAGTGTCCAAGCACAAAATAAACACATTAAGACAGCTTCAGAGGGTGATACATGTGCTACAAATTTCAAGACTCAACACGATTACTGATCTGTTCCTTAACTTAGTCTGACAGAAGCTGCTGATGACAGAGAAAAGACATTAAACCATTTTCTGGACTTAGGCACAGGTAAGATCAGGTACGCACCAAGGAAACATTCATGTTCACACCATCCCTAGTTAGCCCCTTCTCTGCAAGAATAAAAACCTGGTTTCAATGTGCTGAACAGATATTCATGAATAACAAAATTGTGATGGACAAGACTGATTCAAAACCATGAAGATGTTTTTCTTTCTTTGTATTGAAACCTGTTCATCCCTGATATCATATGAACCCTCCTGTTCAGTTTCTTTTACTCTCTTTTCTCCAGGTCGACTTGTTGTCTGGAAGCGGTGGCACAAAATGCTTACTGTTAACCGATAGTGAAAATTGTGATAATTAGTTACGAAACACTGCAATCCAAACACTTCCAGTAACAATGACTTTCTTTCTAAATTCTCATTCAAATAACAGAAAACCTGTCTGACCAACAGAGACAGACATGCAAAACACATAGAGAAAGAGGGGTAGAGACGGAGAGAGAGGAATGGGGATAACAATGTCCATTGTTCCATTAGGAAAGACAATAATGACTGATAAAATGAGGTTGCTAAAGAGGACACAATAGTCCTTAATTGACTCATTAGGGAGAGAAGAGAATGAACTGCACTAATGAATGGAGGATGAGCGTGGCGCACAAACTGCTTGGTAAGCAAAAGAGAGAAGCATTTAGTTTATTAAATCTAGGAAAAGCAATATTATCTGTTATAAGAAAGGGATAGCGGGCAAGAAAATAGAGACATAAATTACATGTCAAAAAAACTAAAAAAGAAGTGGGTGCAATGGGTGACCTTGAAGTGCACATACCTCAAGGTGTTCCAGGATGTATGGAGGGTTGGTCATACCCAGCCTCAGCATCGCCCCTTCAGGGATTTCCTCCACTAATCTCCACAGCAGTGTGGGCAGGTCTGTCCCAATGTCTCTACCATAGGCTCCTGTGTCCTCACTGGTCAGCCAGATCTCACACACTCCCTCTGGAAAAGAGATAAACAGAAAACAATTTGCATAAGTTATCAAGTATGTGTAACCTTTTTTCTGTTACAAAAACATCAGCTTCTTAGAACTCTTCTGTAAATGCAATTCAAATCTGGAAATCTAAAATATTTAAAGCAGAACTCCTTCATGATTTATGTTTTATTCTGGAGTATAACAACTCCATCTAAAGGTAAGCCATTGAGCATCTTATCGCTGAGTTCTTGAATTCAACTAAGAACAAATGCTCAGTGAGTAAGCATATATAGTACAGCTTCATTCTTGGAAGGCCTGAACACATACTCAAGTGTTCCATGTTTAGTTTTTAAATTTCTGGGTCACTTTCGTATTTACAAAATACGCTGTTTCGTCCATTCATGCTAACCCTCTAAAAAGGAAATGATACAAAATAAACGGTAGGGTTCCTTTACTTTCTTCAGCTTTGCATTTACAAATTGCTTCTGTTACATCAGGTAATGTGATTTCTTTTTTCAACCGCTGATTCAAAATGTTAACTGAATGAAAAAAATGCAGCTGTTATTTTAGAATAAGCCAACAAACCAAGCAAACTAATGCAATTTGACTTTTTTGGTGCAATTAGTAAGGATTTCTATGGCACTTCAATTTGCCCCCATGTCTTGTGTAACAACAAAACAAATTAAAGCATTTTTTCCCCATTATACAGCTCTGGAAAAAATAAAGAGACCACTGCAGATTTTTCGGTTTCTCTGATTTTGCGATTTATAGGTATTTGTTTGAGTAAAATGAACCCTTTTTTATTACAAAAACTGCTGACAACATTACTCCCAAATTCCAAATATTGTCATTTAGAGCATTTATTTGCAGAAAATTAAAAATGGTCAAAATACCAAAAAAGCCCACTGTTTTCAGACTTTAAATAATGCAACAACAAAAAAAATCATATTCAATTTTAAACAACACATTACTAATGTTTTAACTTTGGAATAAATCAGAAATCAATATTTGGTAGAATAACCCAGATTTGCAATAATATCTTTTATGCATCTTGGCTTCTCCTCCAGTCTTTCACAGAGGAGGGTGATGACCACAGCCATGGTTTTTATACATTTCCTAGTTAAGTAAGTTTCAGGTGATCACCTCATCAGTACCTTATTAGGTAGAAACAGGTAGAAACAGGTGAGCTTGTGTCAGAATTCTGCAATGGAATGACTGTCATATATGTAGAGATGCTGATTTCTGTGAAATTTGCAGTGGTCTCTTAATTTTTTCCAGAGCTGTAGTTGTATGGACCACATTCATGGCTTGAATCAGAAAGCATTTAATAGATAAACCATAATTTTAAAAAGAAAAGTTTGCATTCACCCCAGAAACTGAAAACTGCATTAAAAAATTATCCAGGTGATGAAAAAAGGAAAAATCTTTGTCGAAAAGGTGGACAATTCCAAGCTAAAACTAGCTGAAAATAAGTTTACAGTAACTTTGCAGCAGGGGTGGACTTTAAAGTTAATCCTCAAGATGCCAACCCCAGAGCATTTACCCTTGACCTGAGCCGACAGTGTCACTGCAAGTGTGAATCAGTCAAAAATATTCTTTATGCTGCATTGTTTAGAGGAGTATGATGGTCTGGTCTGATCTTCAAGTTCCATTCACTATAATTTCCAGAAATAAACATAACATTCCATATTTTACTAACACATTACATAGTTCACAAACCATGATGGCAGCTTGTCTGTAGCATTATTTTGCAGCCCTTTAGGGACTGCATGTTGTCATTGCCTGAATGCACCAAAGCCTTGGCAGAATCTGGCTCATGACATTCCCTGACAAGTATTAAAAGTACACGTCTTATAAACAGGCATCCAACGAACGTGAAGGTCACATACAGCAAGAGGGGAAGATCTACTGTCTTCATGCTAAATTAGAGCGCCGCTCACTGCTAGAGCTTAATGATCTAACTGTCATTTGGTTGTGGGCCTGGAAATGGTTGACTGTCTGCTTAAGCTATGTTTTAAGACATATCATATCAAGCAGGCACACAAAAACACATTTGCAACTGCAGGGGCACTAGAACGCACAGACACACACAACCATCATTATCATTAGCTGTGCAGACAGACAGAAAGATGCATGTGGTCATTCAGAAAGTAAAGACGGTGTTAGGCTAATTGGACAGTTTTTGTTAGTGCAAGTGTGTATGCGTGCATGTGTGTGAGAGAAAAAGAGGGGGAGAGAGAGACTTAAAATGCACGTTTAAAGGCCTGCGTCGGCCAGATGTATTAAAGATGATGACTGTATAATTGTCTGCAGTGAAAGACTTTCCAAACCTCATTATCATTGACATTAAGACGCACCAGTGATTTCTTGAGCTGGATTTCTTGAGTACTAAAACAACTCACAAACACTGAACATGCAATCAGATCTGGAAAGGTATCACTGACAAACCAAGAAACTTATTAGGGATGTGGTCATTTTAATTTGTGTAATTGAAATTTGATCCGTTGCTTAAATAGCTTGGTGTAAAAAAAATTGCTTTGTAATTTATTAGCAAATTTGTTTTCCTAACTTTGAAAATTGGATCAGCTAAAATACATTCACAGTGTGTCTCTGGCCAAACATTTAAACGAGGGGTGATTTTTTTAGAGTATTTCTCTGCAACACATTGTCATTTTTTTCATCCTTACATCTGAAGGAGGGTGATGACAGCCAGTTCCCAGGACAGCTAAGTCAGCTCGCTGGGCTCGGTTATAGTGATCCCTCTGCCAAGGTTTAACTGCGCCTGCATCATCATCTGCAGGAATTAAAAAGTATCTCTACGCAGCCCTGTCCCAGAATAATGTTGGCCAAGGGGTCTCTTAGTACACAGACAGACCTAAATTAAACTCCCCTTGAAGCAATCGGCTTCTTCCAAAACAACATTCTTGTAATTTCACACACATTATGCTGCCAAGCCAGTGAGCTTGTGTAAGCAGACTGCTTTTAAATACCTCTTGTGAATCCTGTGTTTATTGTGTTTTGAACTCTGTGATACCGAGGTGTTTATTCAAGGCCAAAGTCAACATAGATCACCAGATAAACCCAATAACCTGCCCAGTAATTTGCCCCTATGGCCTTCTCATTGCTCCCTTTTGCATTAGTTGCACCAATGGTCATTATCATTGGCCAAAGACTCAGTGAGGATGGCTGTTTCATCAGGAAATGTTGTCTGCCTCCTTTTGCTATCTGCTACACAGCTGCTTCCTGTGATGTAGGCACATGTGTCATGGAGAGATGGCATGTGTTGGTACGAAGCTAAAATTTGTCTCTGTATTATAAAGCTGAGGGCAACAACTTAACACCTGTTTTATTTTATTAATGTTTTTATTACCCATTATTGCTTTTTTAACCCTATTTTAATTACTACAGTCACAGCTGTGTGAAGTATACGACTGCCAAATCCCAACAGGTCTGGGAACAGTCCTTCTCTGCTCCATCACAGCACCTCAACTGGTGGTTTTAGTACTTGTCAGTGTTTTTCACCAGCTGCCAGAGCATGGCGTATCAGGTATCACAATTCAAATTGGGCTAGACGAAGGAATAAGAAAAACTCTTTGTTGACACCAGAGTTGATTTCACTTGACGGCAAACTGTCATAATAAGCAGAGCCAGGCCCTGAAGTCAACAGGTGCAGGGTTTCAGAGGCCAGTAAAGACAACATGTAGAATGGGAGGCTCATGATTTGGCAGGAAAACCACTAGATTACTAATTACAGCAGGAAATCCTTGGTGACGTGACTCTAGCTATCCTGCTAAATGTTGTGTTCTGTAAACACAACTGGTGGGTGTTGACAGTCAAGTGAATGCAGCTCCAAAAAGCAACAAAGAAGAAGTTGACTGGACGTGAATGTGGTGGATATCCAGCATAAGTCTCAACAAACACAAATACTGTTAGTTTAAAGCATCAATCACTGCAAGCATCATTTGAATTTCTTTTTTTATATATACATTCTTCCCTTCTTTGTTTCACTTGTATAAATTTCCTCATTTTTGCCTGAGCTGTGCTAATTTTTTAAATTCTTTTTTTATTCTGTAAAGCTGTTTGTAAATTGGATCGTCAGTCTTTTATCATTAAAGTTATGACTGTTAAATCTGCAGTAATCTGCAAAACTTTTCTTGAAACAAAAATAATGTAACTCCTTAAAAATATTCTACTATGATAATATTTTTCTCTATATATATTATTTAGATATTGGGTGCATTAAGTCTTAAATCTGCTCTCTGCAAAACCGCTCTCTCAAAAGTCTCAAGTTTGGACCATTTGAAGCAGGAGCTGTTCTTTCATCAACTCCAAAGTAAGACCCTGATTTCAGATAAACATCTGAAGTCCCAAATATGTGACCATGATACAACAATGTGTCATTTTTAATGTGTCAATGTGTCATTTTACTCAAAATGAGTCAAAAATACCAAACCTGTATCTCTCGAAATGACTTTCCATTCTGTTTGACCCAAATATGTTTGTGAAATAAACCTTTCAGCAGACCCCATTTTTTGATGTCATCAAATAATGTAGGTTGATGTCACAACAGATACAAACAAGGGTGGAGAGCAGAACTTTTCCAAAAAGTTATTAACCTTCACTGACCCCCGACAGAGTGGAGCGAGCACAACATCGGGAAGGGTGACCAGAACTGTACATGGAAACAGGGCAGAACAGGATGAAAGGTACGCTGTAATTCCACTTTTCCAATAATATCCTCAGCATGTCCGTGGAATATGATACAAGAGTTAAAAACTCATCAGTACAACCTTCTCTTCTGCATTTGGCTGTATAAGTATATGAATGTATAACGTTGCATGTGTATATGTGTGTCTTTGTCCACAAGTTTTCCAAAATAGGTCCTGTTGGTTGTTTTTTTATTTTTTGCTCATCTTCCTTAGAATTTGCTGTAACATCTGTCTTTTAACATCTTCTATTTCACCAATGCCTGACTTTTATTTTCAGATTTTCTGAATCATACATTTATGGTTGATGTTCATGGATTCACACTTGTAAATATACACAAAGATGTAAGCAAGTTAGGACAAAAGTGGTACCCTCAACTCTGCAAAAACTTCATTTTTTATTTGCCTCCATTTCAGTCATGATGGAAAACCAAAGCAAAGACAATGTTTAAACTGAAAGAAGTCTAACACACCAGATGTAGTTATTTGTCGAGTTATAGCTTGAGTTTAATACATTTTGGTCTTCATTCATTCATAATCATTACCTCGATGAAGCCTTTACAATGATAATAATGTCTATAAGCACAGGCTGCAGTACTTCAACTCACACAAGCACGTACTGCTGCAGACCTTTAAATATCATTATAATGTTTACATATATAATTTCCTATGGCCCTGTGGTCCTGCTCCGCCTCTGGATAAAAGGATGGGAAGAGTAGGAGGAGGAGAAGAGAGATGAGGGCTTTGAAGTGGAGGCTTTGAAGAAGCATGACAGAACCAATTGATTCAGGTGATTGGGAGCTTTAGTGAAAGCCACTGTTGAGATGGTAAAAGGCTCTTAAATCATAAATGAGACACACAAGCAGCACAACATGACTTTACATTTTCATGTCACGCTTGTTTCTATTCGTAAGTACATTCTGGCTCTGATTCTTATAACAGTGTTTAAACACACTTGAACATAGAAAAAGCTGAACATGAACTTAATGCATGACGTCAGTTCAGTTGTTTGCCACACTACCAAATCTCTGTTTTTACTCAAGTGACTATCAAAAAAGAAAAAGAAAATTAAGTGATAGGATGTGATTTTTTCTTAAGACTGCTGATCAAGATAAAATGAAATTCAGAATTTTTTATTCTATTTGAAACAAAGCATCTTTTCTACTTTCTCATACTGTATGTCTAATTTCAATACAAAGGACTAAGTCTGTATAACTGAAGGAAATTAATCGAAATTTTTATCTCAAGATTTACAAGAAATGTATACACAACAGATCTAATCACTTGCTTATGAATTAACAATACGCTATAACACTCTGAAATGTACAACCTTTTGCTAAAACAGATCTACTGCTGTTATAGGGGTCCAAAGTTTTGTTTCACAATATTTTGTTGAGCCACAAAAATGTAAAGAGAAATTCCACATATTTTGGATGCATTTCACACCACTGCATCGTGTGAACTGGTTCGATGGGCAAACACTATGTAATACAAACATCTGGATTTGATCACGTTGGACCTGCCAGGTTATAGACTTTGGTTCACTGAAGGTGATATTGTGGAAAAAAAAAACACTGTTACATAACACCTGATTAAAAAAAAGAAAAAAAAAAGCTTGTTTTTTAACTTTATGTTTTCATCTAAGCCAGCACTGTGCATCTGTTGGGAACATAAATACACACACTGAAAGTTTCCTCTTTATCCAACTGTTCACAGATGGGTTAAGCATTCCTACTTATCTTAATCTCTTTGCTCGATAAACATTTTGATTGGCTGCCACAGGCTATTCTGTTCAACAGATTACAGATTAGATGATCCTATTAAAGTGCATTAAACCCTATTTTCCATAACACAAGTCAACACATGGGAAAGCATGGTACAAGACATACATGGAGAAAAAGAGAGAGGGAATAAGAGAGTCAGTGAGAAACAGGGGACAGGGTTCAAGGTGTCTTAGTCAGTTTTTCTTTTTAACTTGTGGACTTGACCTGCGATAGTTGGAAACGATTGATTCAGTTGAAAAGCAAGCTTTATCTAGATTTATGTTTGCTGCTTATGGACTCATATGTATTAGCACACACACACTCACACCCTCTTGAATCACGTCAGCTTAATGCACACAACATGCTTAGCTATATGTTGCTTTATGTCACAGAAAAAAAGGATTTGATTCAGTCTAACAGGATCATCTTTATGTACATTTAATCTCTAATCTGTTGCATTATCCCCAGGAACCAATCAGAGGGAGGCTGACCATATAAATGGTAATAACAACCCAGGTCCCTGAGTTTTTCTCCTCGTTACTCCATTACACATAATGCATGTCATTATACACTCTCTAGTGTGTTTACTGTAGGTATTTTTTTTCTAATAGCAGTGAAACATATGGCTCGCATAGGGACCTATACATTGAGTAGTCATATGCAAAAACCTCACATCTACACCAAAATGTCTTTTTCCCCAACATTCAACTTTGAGGCTAAAATACTTATAGTTGTCCACGCTATAGAAAACACAATACTTTTTTAAGAGCTTTAATGTTTTATCTTTGTGACATAACAGTGTCTGTCCATGAAGGCATTCAGACCCATTTATTTCAACTTTTTTTTTTTTTTTTACCTATATTCATTTTGATTTCTCTACATAATCTTGGTTTGTATGACCAAAAGGAAAAAAAGAAAACATCCGACAGATTTCTTGCAGGGTATAAGAACCTTCAGTATGAAAATTAATTGTTTTTAACATACGAATGTGGAAGGATAACACCAAGAAGTAACAATCCATCAACCATGCATTCATTATCCACGGCTCAGAACAATTTGATCACCAGGCTGACATGAACCAGACAACAAATTAAGACACTTTTATATGAGTCTTTATCCCACCTTATCATACACTTTCTGCTCTTTGTAAATACCAGACTAATTAATGGTAACATATGAAGAGAACACACTTACACTGTAAAGATTCACACACCTCATCTGCATATAACCATGTATAAACATGTTACACTTAAGTCTAGTGCCACTGACTGGAAGGCTTGTCTGACCTTCAATCACATTAGCCCCTCCCCTATCCTCCCCTTTAGCCAATCCCTTCTGGCTGTCTGCTTTCACACTGCCTTCCACCACGGGGCAGTGAATAAAAAATCTCTGAGGCTGATGTCAACAGAGGCGTCTTGAGAAATGAAATGATGAATTTGGAAGGGGGTGGAGGGCTAAGAGGGGGGGCACTGTACAGAATTTGTTTCACTCTGTTTTACTTAAACGTCTCAGGGAGTTCAAAAAACTTTTTATGTTTTATAAAATATAATAATGGACCATTTACCACTGTTTAACTAACATGATCAAGCTCCTGATTATATTTTACAGCCACATATATGCCATTCAATCCATGTAACATATGCATACAATTTAGTTTATGTTAAAGTTTATTTAGATCCCTGTTAATCTCCGCTGACAGGAAAAATAATTCCCCCAAAACCAAGTGCACATTTTGTTCAATACTTCACTTTTTATTTGTTGCCAGTGATTATCTACCCTGTTTGACCTTTTTGTGTTCATACTAGAGCTGAAACAACACAGTAATAAAAATCCAATGATGAAAGTGTTGACTTTGTTTTTCACAATTGTCATTTTGGCTTCAGTTTATTTGTCTTCCTCCTTTTTTTTTTGATTACTTGGTGGATGGCAACTAACTAAAGGTGTATTTTCACCACCTACTTGACAGGACTGAAGATTGCTCAACTTGCTGTGCTTTTGGCCCACTGAGCTTAAATGATGCCATATCAATGTATTTTACATTATTTTGCCTGTAACCTCTAAAATATTTTCAACTGTGATTTAAAACTGATAAAGAAAAAAAGAGATTTAGATTTTTTTTTGGTATTCACAAATTAAATATATCAAAAATATATATCATAAGAGTAATGGAATACTGAACTGATCATTACTTGCAGAACTAGTTCTTACTTCAGGTTTCATGGTTGATGGAGTTGATCAATAAGATAGTTTAAACTTCACACATACTTTTCATTTAAAAAAGCTCAGCTATGCCTGGGTGGCTAGTACAATGAGCTGAGAGTAAAACCCCTGCTTGGACAATATGAAGAAATTAAAAAAAAGATAATTCATGCTGTATTCAAAAGCTCTCACAGAATTTCTTAATCTTTTTTTATCTTTGATTTGCAGGCATGCAGGAACTAAACACTTCTTCAGACACAAGAAGCTTCGTATTAATACACATATATGCTCAGACACATGCAACACACTGTAACTCATGCACAAACACCACATGCAGAGTTTAATTGCAGTAATTAAGCATCTTAATTTAGAGCAACAAATGTTGATGTGGCGCGTGGGTGTCTTGGCAGGTAGCATCATCATCACGGATTAACCCAACACACACTTCTATATGCAAATATTCTCTTCAGGCATGTTTACACTAAATACATGTGCATGTGTGCGTGCACTGATGTGTCTATGGTGGCGCATGTATATGTCTATGAATGCATGCGCACACACACACATATATACACATATATATACAAACACACATACACGCATATACACATGGCTGTAAATGCATATGATTGGCTTTAATGAACATTCAACACAATCCTTGAAACAACATGTCAGCCTTAACCTACTTTCACATAGTTTCTGAACTACACGCATGACCTTCTGTGCACACTAGTGCATGAGCTAGAGTGTCTGGTTACATCAAAGCTTGTATGTGAGTGTGTGCACACGCGCACAAACAGGGTATATGGTATATAAGGAAAACATGCCACAGTCTATATGGGTCAGAGATATTGTATGGATGTATCAAAAGTAATTGGCAGAGGGGCTCCTAGTGTGGTGTGTTTGTGAGTGTGTGGGTACATGAATGTATAGGAGGTAATTGGGAAAGAAGTTATATCTCTTCCTCCATCTTTGTGTGAGCGTGTGTGCATGTGTGTGCATGTGTGTGTATTGTCAAAGAGGAAGTAACTTATGAAGCTCCCATCACACACAGACCTCTTCATATGAAAGAACAGAGATCTGCTGGGACTTCAAAAAAAAAAAGCCCAGAAGCTGCATGCAGCACTGCAAGCTACTGCTGTGTCCTGGCAAATAATCAAATCTGGTGAACCAGTGTATTAGGTCAAAACAAGTTAATGAGTTACTTACTAACTGAGTTACAAGTGTACTTTAAAACCACAAATGAAATGGTGATATTTTGATATTTTCTAACACCGTGGAACTCAGTGTATCACATATTAATGACTCTGTTAGCTATTTTATTAGCAAAATTTAACTTGCAACAAACAAAGCCACACAAAAGTTGGGCCACAGATTGTAATCAACAAGAAGTTCATTTTATCTGGTGACTTGTTTCTTGGAGTGACCCAAAGACTTTTTCTTGTTGAAAACAATATCTACAAGGTGTTATTATTTTTACAACACAACAAATTTTGTCTTCATTTCTTAAAACACAAACTATTCGTCCTTTCCAATAAAAAGTCAGATCTTTAGCCCTGCTTAAACATATGGAAAAATGATATTATGTGACTGTGTTACTGCAGATGATATGATTGTGTAAAAACAAGAGTCATCAATTCAACAGGGATTTTCAGCATTGCCTAGAGATTTGATCAAATGTCCGTCCATCAAGATAATGAACTTGTACTGTACGTCATTAAAAGCACATGAGTTGAGGCTGAGGGGAGTATGAATAACTGATTGGGTGCGTAGATTAAAGGACAGGAAGGCTGACACACAGGGTGTGGAGGGCGCAGAGGGGGGTCAAAGGCAGCTATAGGGGCAGATCCCATCCCTGTATGCTTCAGAGACCCCAAGAACTGCGAGGCACTAAGGGTCTGGCCTCACACACGCACACACACACACACACACAATCATGCATGCCCACACACACACACACATTCTGAGACTACATATGGAAATGAGTTCCTATTAAAAAGTCGTTGCAATGGTAATGGTTAATATCAGCTGTCAAAGAAGTCAAGCCATTGAAGGCACACACACATAAAGTCCTACAGCTGTGTTATTAATCAGACATAATAAGGTTTAACTCTTTCTAATTCAAGGCTGTTGACCTAATTTCTTTACATGCTGTTTGTGTGTGTGTGTGTATGTGCACGCGCTCGCTGTGTGCTCGTGCAGGCACTAATTTGATAAATAATAATACGTCTGGTCAGTATTTATGCTAATATATTCATGACCCACCAGCACGCATCTTGTTTGTATTTGTTAATTCACTTAGCCAGGGTGGGTTTATGTATGTATGTATGTGTGTGTGTGTAAGTAACTCTAGCAATCCAGGGCAAACTTCAAACTCTTACAACGTGTTAATTAAGTGAGAAACTCTATATAGTATTGTGTGTTTAAGGGTGTTTAGAAATGTGCTAATCTTAATGTATGCTGTATGTGTGTGTACTGCTGTGTTTATTTAGTTAAAAAAAACAGTATCTCATGTAAATATTAGTGCTTTTTATGTCAACATATGTGATGCTTGTGGTATTAAAGCTCCATCTAATGACTGTGGTTTGTTTACCAAGTTCAAAAGCAGAGAAACAGACAGGCCATGCGCAGGGCTACTGATACCAGTTCATCCTACATCCCTCTCTTCCTTCCTCTCCCTCTTTGACTTTCTTTTTTATCCTCCCCCACTTCATGTAGCACACACACAGTTCCACACAGCGTGCCTTCAGAAGAGTTTTTATCTGTAGTTATCCTGAAATAGGTGCTTTGAGAGAGGGTTGGAGTGATCTTGTATTAACAAATATATACACCAGCCTTAGGTAGAGATAGCATTTTATCACCCGCACTACTTTACGTATCAACACATGCACTGTGTGAATACATTCATTCTTTATCTGCTCCTACAATAGTGAGGCTCAACTACTGATATATAGCTGCACGTCCTTGTCTCTCATGAATAAACATACAAATTAATTTTTGACTGGATTCAGCCACAGATGATGGTACACAGGAATACAACAGAGAGTGCAGAGATGTGGATATACAGAATAGTTTTTGATCAGACCAACAGTCCAAGGTGAATGGAGAAAGCTGTGCAGGGGTGAGACCAACAGTAATGGCTGTTTTTGAACTTGATCAGCTGCAAACACACACATATAGAGACGCCACTGTAAGTGGTGATTGTCACTAAAAGACCTATACATGAACACAAACCCATAACCTTACATTCTACACAGCCACTTAAGAGCAAAGTGGTTTAGAGGGGGCAGTTATGTATGATGATTAACAAACAGCTTTAGCCAGTGATGGACAAGAAAAGCCTCCTCTTCTTTTTTCTCTTGAAGGAATAAAGACACATTTTGTTCTGCCTGAGTGCAGGTATGCACAGGTTTGTCTCAGATGGATCCTTCATGACAGTTAAGGCTATAGCTCTAGACACTAAAAGCTGAAAAGCAAAGTAACGCACACACAATGCATGCTACAAGGCAGGAGAGGACTGCCCCAAACACACACATACACATACACACACATACACACACACACACACAAAGATGCAATGGGGGTCGAAAGGAATCAGGCATGGGGTTTTCTGCAAAGTGACAGATGTGGCGACAGGCCGTCCAGTCAAGCAGAAATACTCAACGGCTTCCTCAGCTGAAGACCTGGAGTGACATTCACTGGGGCTAGAGAGGGAAAGTGTCAACACAGTCTCACACACACGCACAAATGCACGCACACAAAGATCACAAACACACTATTATAACAATATAAGATGACTCCAGCAACAGAGCTTTCCTTAAAATTTCAAAAAGCTGTCTTTTAATCATTGACAAGTATTGCTACATCATTTTTTAAAATGAAAACAAATCCCCTGAGCTACTGAACCACTCCAACTAAGTGACTCACTACCACAAGAGGACAACTTAAAGAAGAGGAGAAATATTGTTTCTCGATATGGACTTTAGAAAACATCAGGAAACCAGAAACTTTAATGCTCCTGAATGTATCTCCATCATCAGAAGTCAAAAACTGTTTTGATGCCATTTCCAGTACTTCTAGCAAGATGAGAAGTCATTTTTAAACTCTTCTGTATTGGCTTCATTTCTAACAGATGGAGGCTGCTGTTGATTCTTATATGAGCTCATCCTGACTTTACCTCAAAACATGATAGGAGGAGGCCAGCGGGAGATATCCCAGGCTGGAGACATGCATGTTGAAGACATGTCCTGGCATGTATCAAACATGTTCAGACATGTGGCAAACAGAGATGGGATTTGCAGCTCTTTGAAGGAAGCAAGATCTTGTGGATCTGTTCCTTTCAAAAGGCCATTCAAAAGACTGTCTCATTTTTACATTTTCACATTTTTTTATGAAGCCAGCCCGGGCCTTACTAATTATATCTGTGAAATAAACACCAAGAACAAGAAGATTGGGATCAGACATTCCATCAATGTTTATTCTATTGGAGGGATATCTGAGTCTGAATTATTCTCAAAAAAATATTATTATTTTATTTGTCATGTGTGGCCTAGATGATGTATGTGAACATTTCATAAGGTGGAAGGACACCTTTGGGCCCCTTCTTGAGACCCATTACATCAGAGCAGTGTTTGCAACGCAGATGATGTTCTTAAATGGATAGATGACAAGCACAGCAAAAGTACTCTGCAGGATGTTCTAAGTCAAATGTGATGCATAAACTTTATAAAATACAGCGCTAGATCACGGATGTCACCAATTGGTTTTTCACTAATGAAGCAAATGATTGACTTCATCTTACAACATCAGAGGTTGCTGCAAGATGATGAAATACAGCCAAGGCTTGAACTTAGATGTATAGGATGGAATTAGTGATGTGAATTAATTTACTATGCAACTAGAGATAGTGTGTAGAGCTATCACATAGTTTGAAATGAAACAGACTTCCCTTGTCCGGCTGATTTGAAAATTCAAACCACTAACTAAAATCTGTTTTCAGGTTCTCTAAAGATGAAAAAAAAACTTTTTCTGCCTGTGAAGTTCTGCACAGTAATTCCCCTTTCCATAAACAGAGAAGTACACCCAGGCTTTAGAGTATCACATGAAGTAACCCTACACCTGCTTGGTTTGGTTGACAATCCCAGCTCCACCCCCACTTTCATTTGCATCCTGTGCATGAATATGCCATTACACAGAGACAAAATATACACAATGAGGACGCTTGTATACATGCAGTGGCTTTTTGGATGCAGATCAGGTTGTGATCTAAAATTTAAATGAGGAAGGTCTGAAGAAACAACTCTAAAACCAAAACTTTAAAACAAGAAAAACACACATGAAGCTGTATAAATGAATGCAAAAAAACTTTCAGCGACACTAATGTATGAACTGCTCTGAAATGTAACGTTTAAAAAACAAGTCAGCCCCTTGAGACTTACTTTGGAATGAATGTTATGTTCTTTCATAGTGCTTAATGTGTTTTCAAGAGAAGGGATATACAAGGCTTGTGACCAAAAAAAAAAAAGAAAAAAGGAAAACATCTAAGTGCTGCCAAATACTGCTCCGTCCACAAATACAGAAAGAGAAAATTACACATGAAGGATAAAGTGTATGCGATTGTAAGGTTAACTTCTGATGTGTATATGATAGAGACTATTATTCCTGGATGTAAGAGTTTCAAAACAAATCTCAACAACAAATCTACGGGCAATGCCAAGTAGAAGGAGAGTCTGACTCTAAAGAGTTTCAGGGGATATTTACTAGAGGACATAGTGGCTTCCTCTATCAGGTCAACGTTTCTCTTTGAACATGTCTGTCCACCTTTTCGTCTGTCTGTCTCTGTTTGTTTGTGTGCGCGTGTGTATGTGCATCAGCTGTCTCCCCTGTAGCCCTTTCATGTCACCCAACACCAGGGGTTCATAGCTGTGGCCACGGGTGGTCCACTATGTGAGAACTGGTTCCTGCGGGGGGTGTGAAGAGACCCCCGACGACAGCAAAATATATACCACAAGGGGATAAACACAAACACACACACACACACACAACAAAGTACACACAAACAACATATTCCATCCTGCATTATGCTCAGAGGATGTGGGTGCCATTTTCTGGATAAAATTGTGCATTTTGTTTTCTAGTTTTAGTGTTCGTAGTAACTCTGTTCTGCCACAACAATGAATAGGAACAACTGCAATGAAAATTACATTAAATAAGAATGGATTTGGTTCTTGATTCAAAAATGTGTAAGAGGGGCTACAATATATTTGAATTCTAATCCCACAGCAACATTACTGTGTGTCACACTGTCTGAGTACATGAAATGCAACAGTACAGTCCTGAGTACAGAGCTGGAACATAGTCAGCTAAAGGTCAGAGTTTGATGAATAGAAACAAACTGGTCCATGTGTGGCACAAAATCTTTCATAAGAAAAGGAAACAGCAATCATTTAGAAACATGTCTGAGTCTCCTCATCGAGTTAAAAAACAAAAATAAAACTTTTTCACAATCCTTTTTCATCAACCATCGTTAAGTTGTAGCGGGGCAAGTCTTATTTCATGTTATTACCTTTTTTACCATTATGTGTCAAACAATTGATGTTTGTATCACAACTCATCTTTATTCTCACACCTTGTAGCTGTACGCCAACTATTGTGTTAAAATGTGTTGATTTGCAAGCTTGAGTTCAGTACACAGAAATTTTAACACCCACTGGGGGAGAGCATTCATAAAATACATACGTCCACTTCTAAGTTTCAAGACTCACAGCCAATATCTACGTTTTTCATTATGTTAAGATAAAGCTAGAAACAACATGTAGAAATTACTTTATGGTGAAGGTAGACTGATTCAGAATGGAACCCAAAAAAACCCAACAAAATATTAAAATGAAACTGTAAACCTTGAGGTACACTACACACTGTGATCTCTCCAGCACAAACTGTTATATAGGTATAAACTTTTAAAATCACTGTTAATCAATTATTATCATTGATACTATTATTATTAGATATCATGAATCAATAATCAGTGAAGTGTTCTGTTGAAACCTGAGAGTCGATCAATAAGTTGAAGAGCCCGGTTACATTTGCTCTGCTTAGTGAGGCTGAATTTGGTCGATGAGCACTGGTAAGGTATAACCAGGATTCACTAACGTATCACAAGACCCTACGTATAACCATGGTCACATGTTTACACACAAGATTTCTGCTTTTAGCCACCTGTAGAATGTGGATGCTAATTTTGCTGTGTCTGCTTCGAAGAGCTGACATCCGGGATGCACCGATACCACTTTTTTAAAAACCAAGTACAAGTACTTACATTTGAGTACTCATTGATACTGAGTAACAATCCAAATACTTAATAACATAATTGCTGCCATGACTCTAAATTTCCTTTTGGGGATCAATAAAGTACATGGTATTCTATTCTATCACTAGATGAATAATAAAAATTCATTCATGCGCAGGGTTTCTCTTTCTTCACCCAAATTAAAGTTAAGTAAGCAGCATGTGGTGTATGTTGTGTATATTTGCCTGAATGCTGAACTATTTGAACAAAAACTACAAGAATATGTATGGTGGCAAAATGGCAAGACAAAAAAAACAGAGGAATAATCTTGAACTGGAAAAAAAAAAGAAACACCATAAACTGATAACAGTGACTAAGTGACCATTTGAGAGATATTCAAGAACAAAAGTGGAGACTAGATTTGAACTCAAATAGAAAGATGAGAAAATGTGGGAAAATGAAGTGATTGAAATTGAGAAAAGATCAAAGGCTGACAGAGAGAGATGGAGCAAAGTGGAGGGGAAAAGCATAAGACAGAGAAACAGGACCATGATGGGGAGTTAAGTGGGAGTGAAGTGATGAAATGTACTCAGACAGGAAAGCAGACAAACAGAGGAGCAAAAGTGGGGCGGTTGCATAATGTTTTAGACTGAATAAGAATAAATCATCTCTTTTTCTGTATTTCTGCTTCTAACTGTCTATATTCAAATCCTGTGGAAAAGAGGGGGAGTTTACCCCATAAGGGGTGTCAAAAACAAGATCTCAGTAAACTATATCAAGCTGTTGTTTCTTCTGTTTTTCTGGCACTCATCACTCTCACTCATCAGTCTCTCTCTTTTGACCAATCGTTCATGTACTATATACAGTTGATGAGTGTATCACGTGAGTCTTATATAGCATTTGTGTATGAGTGTAAAAAAATGTTTTCTGTTTATGTTTATGCCAAAAGAGAGAGGGATCAAATTGTTTGGATTATCTATCAGACACTGATAGGTATCAACAGTCAATGATTAAGCTGCTTTAAAATCTAACCCCTGCTGATTTACAGATGGTAGAAGTAAATATTCAGACATGTTTTATCCCAGGGCTACTAAATCTCTAAATTTTAAAATGAATGAGACATCATAGGGCATAAAAAAAGGGATTTCAGCACACTGTTGTGTTTTGTTCAGAAGACCTATCCCCCTGCCCCCAATTTAAAATTAAAACAAACAAACAAACAAAAAAAACATAACTGGATTGTTTCTGGCACCCCCTCTAGACAAGGTAGTACCTCACCCCTCAATATCAGTTTTGTCCAGCACATGTGTAGCTGGTGTTCACAAAGAATAAGTCAGAGCCTGGGTTTTTTTCACAGTCTTCATTCATTTTAAGTATCTTTTAAAGAAGACTTCAGTCAAAAGGATCTTAACTTTGTGTATTTTCATGTCTGACACAGAAAGTCCACTGAATAAACCACATTTATCATCTACTTTCATTGATCTAAAACGGTCTTTGTGGAAATCCACATGACACAAAAATCACCACATGGCAGAAACTTTAATCCCTGCAGGTATCTGAGGGCTTTTATTTTGTGACACTGCCAAAAAACTGAAAGGGTTCAAACAAGTGACTGTAGATTAAACAAGCCAATTAATCTCTCTTTCCCCAGCCTCCCAACTCCAAGTCTAGACTTCAAAGCAGGCATAAACTTAAGGACCTGAACCAGTTGTAGCCTTTTATTTTTTCCCTCTTCACACTGGTGTGTGTGATGATTCATTGTTGCTTCAGGAAACAATAGTCATGTTGTAGTCATGTAGTTAACTGGATAGAGCAAAGGCTTGGACTCCTGGAGGGTATAAAAACTATAAACACAAAGAACTAACAATTTAAAATTTCAACAGATCAAAACCGTGAAAAATTAACTTTTGCAGAAAAGAAACTCAAAGTGAGACAGCCTGGAGCATAGCATCAAGGTAGTAATCTTACTCCAGAACAAATATATGGCGCAAAGAGTAAAAAACATTGACTGAGAAAGCAAGTAAAGGATTAATTTGTGTTTACAGGGGAACATTTTCCTGTTTTCACACCCTTATACAACTTAACAAGAATATTATTACATGAAGGGAGAGCTGTTATTCTTAAACAACTTGAATTATCTGCTCCTAACTTTTTCACTTGGTATGATGTAGCCTAAAAGTATGAAGGGGAAAAAGTTGCTGTGTGCCTCTCTTATTTGTTGATTTTTCTTTAATCTGAATTTCCTTCTTGGCTGGATCTGGTCAAAGAGGAATTGAAAAGGGGATTTTCATTCGGTGGGCTATCATACCCAATATTTACAAGGCTACAATAACAGGGAGGTGGGTGTCATTTATTTTTTATCTTTTGTGGCTTGCATGAACTTACCAGGAGGAAGCTAGGTTGTAAACAGCAGAGCAGTAGTGTGCTTAACTGCTGAACACACATACAGGCACACACACAGAGGCACACACAGAGGCACACACACACACACACACACACACACACACACACACACACACACACACACACAGAGTGGTGTTTTGGGAGGAAGAACCAAAAGCCAAATGTGAGTCAGAGGACTTACAGCAGTTAAACATTTTAACAGGCACAAGCCTGCACCCAGTTTGTGTGTGTGTGTGTGTGTGTGTGTGTGTGTGTGTGTGTGTGTGTGTGTGTGTGTGTGTGTGTGTGTGTGTGTGTGTGTGTGTGCAGGATACTGTGTGTAAAGCCATGCAGACAATAACAGGGCCAGTGAGCTGAGCACATGGTCTGTGTGTATATCTAGGTGTCCTACTGCCACCTATTGACAGACAGTGGAACAGTGTTGTCCCCTCCCCCACACAGTACTGAACCGAGGAAGAAAGAGAAACAGAGAAACAGACAGCGTTTGTGATGAAAAAAGTAAAAAGAAAAAAAGACAGAACGGGGCAAATGTAAAGAAAATATAACTTAAGTAAAGGTTTGGTGCAATGTAGGGAGTTAATCTAGAGGTAACTGGAAATATAGTCCTCACATCTTTATAAGTACACCAAAATGACTGAGAGCTGTTATTACTACATATCTTAAGCTGTTTTTCAGGGTTTTTTAGCCTTCCTGAACTCCTTGCAACAAGTTTTAGAGCTTTATCTTTCCCATATACCGTTCATTTATAAAAGTAACAAGATATACATAACTGAGGTAACATTTTGCAATTAGAAAAAATGAAAATGTTGAATTCTCTGTCAAATAAATTCTGGTTTTCCCTCTACAAATGGACTTTTCAATTAAACATCCAGTTATATGACTGTTTACACAATGGTACACTGAGAGTACTTTTAAAGAACACAATGTTGACATACTGCATCAGAGCAGCACTGAAGACATGAATACTGGTGTAAGATGAGAGTAACACGCAGCAGCTGAAGCTGGATCTGTGACAGTGCTGTGACAGAACCAAGGACACCTCGCAGCTCTGTGGCGTTACTGCACTTTCAAGTAAGGCTGTAAAACATCTGATCAAAAACTCCACTTTATTAATACAAAGTAAAGTGAAGGATGGAGGGAGGGGAGGTGTGCACAAGTTCACAGAGGACAGAGCAGATGGTGTCTTCTGGACTTACACAAGCACAGCTACACACATACACACGCACACACACACACTAACACACTAGTGACATAATAGCAGCATGCCAGGTGTGCAGTTGGTGGCCTGCAGTCTGGCACTGACTGTGAACTGTGCATGTGTGTCTGCGTGTTTGTGTGTATCCCGAGCTCTCTTTGTGTGAAAGGGGCCCCCTATTCACTGGTCGCTGCTGCCAGCTTGGCACTAAATCACAGGACAAGACGCTACACGCACACAGAGCTAGAACACACACACACACACACACTCACATGCACACACACCACCCTCTGTTGTGTTGTTGTCCAGCCTATGGAGGGAATGAAAAGAGGTCAAACAAGAAGACTGAGCCAGAGAAGCAAGTGAGAGAGGACAGCTGTTTAGTTAAACTCAAGAAGAGCAGAGAAAATGAAAAGATGTTCAACAAAGTCTAAGAGAGAGCTCCAGAGACAGGAATAACTGTTAACTTTGATTTTTTTTTTCTTTTAGTGTCTCAGGTCCATGTCCTCAGAGTGAGCTGACAACTCACACACAACCAGAGCCATGGACAAGAATAATGAGGAGAGCTTTGGCTGCAGCTGGGTTGTCTAAATCTTTCCTGAAGAGACTATGCATGCGTGTGTGTGTCTGTGTGTGTCTGTGTAGCTGTGTTCACTGTAGTGTTTGTGTTGTACAAGATCAGAAACATTAAGAGAATCAAAGGTGTTCTCCCTATCATACTACTTTCTTTGTTTATAAAATATAAAAGAAAATGATCATGTGTCTTTTTTGCCACAAGAGACATATCTAAATTTTCTGCCTCTTTGTTCTGAAAAATACATTGAAGACTGGTCGGCCATTGTTCCCCTGCAACTTGTCTTTGCAGAACTGAAATTACTGACTTGCTCTTGCTTGGTATGTAACCTCTATAGTTCAGCTTCCTGTTGGTATAAATTTAATATAATATTAATCCAGAAAAATATCTTTACGTATATGTTTTTTCATAGCACAAAAAACACAGTTGAGACTCAGGGGTGTGTGATGTTCCACCAAGAGATTGAGTTCCTCAACAGAGACACAGCCTTGGTGGCAGGTAGAAAGTATCGTAACAGAGTAATCTGTGAATCCAGGGCCTTATTCCAAAAACATCAGAGCAGCACCATGCAAACAAACCAAAGGGTACCCAACCTTGTGTCAGCATCTAGATCAAAGTTAATATCAGCACAAGGATCCGGTAAACTTCTACTCTTTCTTCTCAAAGTTTTGATAAGTGTCTGCTTTGGTATTTGGATTTGGTATTTTGGGTCAACCTGCTGGTGTTGTCTCTATTGTCTGCACCTTTTGGCCATGACTGTTAAGAAAATCTTAACTAAATTTTGGGTAATTAAATGACTTACACACTTCATTTCAGACAAATTCTCCAGAATAAAAATCCCTAACTTTCATATTGAGGACCTACAGTTCCTTAACACATCTCCATCGGTAGTATAGCGGTGTCTAAAAATACAAACAAAGAGGCAGAAGAGAAACAAACTCTCAACTCATAGAGACTCAGAGCTGAACACATGCTGGCTTATTGAAACCATCTTACACTGGTCTAAAGACATGAGATGAGTTATGTATTTCAGGCTCATTTGAGGGGGCAAAGAGGGTCATAGTAAAGAACATGTGTTTGCATGGTCGATCCCTAACTATGTCTTAATACTGCACTATTCTACTTTTGCTGCAAAAGCCATAAAAATGTCATGCTACTGCCAATCCCTCCTGAGACTATTAACATTAACAATGGGTCAGTGCGATTTTTTTTTGCATGACTGGAAATATGTGCAGTTATGGTTAATGGCCTTAATTACAGGAGTGTTCCAATACGATAGTCCACTAATAATTATGTGTCTACAAAAGCCTTTTCATCACAAAACATCTACATAGTTTGAAGTTAGGTTGTGATCCTTATTTTCAAGACTATGGATTATATCATGGATAAGTAGTCTCAGAAACAACTCTCTATTTTGTTTTAACATAAGAGTGCTGCCAGATAAGAAAGCCCCAATTTGGATATTAGAAAAAAACAAAGACTAAACTCTGCAAACAGTGGTATAGTTTGTGTGTGAAAGGAAAGAAAATCCTGGCTGTTTCACACCCAGAGCTTCACTAAGAGTCGAACCGTTCCTCTATTACAGGCAGACAAGCATGCTTAATGCATGGAACAGCACAGTGCTACTTGAACAAATTCTGTTCAGTTTTACTTCATTATGGGTTGGTAGTGGTGACATATGTTTGAACTCTGGTTTGTGTGGGTATATTTGTGTAAGTGTATGTGCATGTGCGCATGTATGAGTGTGACTGAAGTCTGTTTTGACTTTGTTGGCTGTACGACAGCCAAATGAAAACTGTTGCTGAAGTCTGAACTATTTCTCAGAGCAGAAGAGCACACATGGAGGAACTTCTGTCTGTGTGAAAAATATCAGCAACTTATCGGCCTGGAGGAGATTCAGAAAATCCATTTTTAGCTTCTCTGTGAGAGCTTTCCCAGAGGGTAATAAATTTGACTGCTTCCACACACACAGGAAATTTGTGTTAGTGCTTGCATGCTCAGCACATTTCCACATGGTATTTTCAATAGAGGCACTTTGATGGTGCTGGTGACTCAACAATGATCAATGTGCCCCTATCAATATTTCAGTCTCTCTGCTTGTCTGCCTCTGTGTCTCTATTTCCACTTCTTCATCTCTCGATCGATACAAGACAAATTAGGGCCCAGCTCTCCCTTTAAACTTCTTCATTGTCTTCTACTTGAATGAGGGCAAAGAGGAATGTATATAGAAGCACATATGAGACAGTGAGATGTAAAAAATAAGATTCAATCAAAGTTTCTCAGTCTCTTAGACATGAGACAGTTCATAGCTTCCTTGATGCCTAAATTAAGGTGTTGCTCAAATGTAAATACTCCACTTCATTTCAAACACCTAACCTGTAGCATTCACTGGTCCATAGATAACAGGTCCAGGCAAACTTCAGCACCTTCGTCTGTCTTGGTATTGTGGGATCAGCAGTGGCAAAGAGAAACTGACACCTGTCAAAGATGTTGGAGCTAGCCCAGCAAGCTAGCCTACGTATCCGTCTGTTGTTATCTGTCATATGTCATTCAGCTGGAGCCTGGAAACTGAGCAGTGTCATTTCTGCTAATATCTGTGTTTAACACTGATGCCGTCAACTGTGCAGAATCATAGACAAAATCAGATGTATCTAAAATGTGTGGATTTATTTCCTGAAATTATACGTTTTTATCTGAACAATTTATGTAGTCAGTTTCATGTTGACATCTGCATTCTCCAGCGTTTTCAGTGGTTTTCTTTAAAATAAAATGCATCAAGCAGTTCAATTTTTGGCAAAAAAAACACACCAGCTGTTAGCCAAGAGAGGAGCCCTTATTGGTGATACAAGGTTTTTGTTTTGTGTTGTCATTGCGCCAACTCTCTGGAGCTCAAAAATCAAGCTGTGATGTGATTGCCAACGTGCGTGTCACACACTAATGTGGTGTGTTGTGTGGGAGTGAGAGGAGTGTGTCTGCATCTCTGAAGTGTCACGCCCTGTTTTAGACGGGGCATTTCAAACACACAGTGATGACAGCTAAAAACGACAAAGTGACAGCCATAGCAAGAATTCAGGACATTACAAAAAATGTTTTCTCTGGTACACAGCCTGAGCACATCACTGAGACTGACCGGCTACATGTGTCCTGTTGAATTTCTAATGGGCAGAAGCTTTCTTCACTCAACAGGGTGCCTCCATATTCCAGTGGTTATTATGTTGTTGCCAATATGATGAAAATATTGAATGAAAAAAAGACCAATTTAAAAAATAAAACATAAAACATTCAATGCCTTCATAACAAAATAATCAAATGCTAATGAAGCAATGCAATTTGTAGTTAGGCCAAATTCAATATTTGTCACACTTATCCCACTTTTATAAAACTTGAAATGATCCATTTTTTTGCGAACATCTGTCTCTGAAATGTCTCCTGGTGTTGTGTTGCTCTGTATTTTTTTCTTCCTGTCCTTAACTGCCCAGGGAAATGTTAAACACAATAGATAAGAGTCAAACAGCAGAGCTGAGCAAAATATTCCAAGAGAATCAGGAACATGACAGGCACATTCACATCATTTTTGGAGCCTTATGAAGGGCTTGCATGTTCTCTAAATTTTAGCAGCTTATTCAGAAAAGCTTGTACTTTACAGAAGTGATAGATAACATTTTTAAAAGAGTTGTATATGGCTGTAGAGATTACTGTATCTCTGAGAAGTTAAGGCACCGACCAAAAGAGGATGGGGGGGGTCGGATATTCTGTCAAATAGTTTGGATGTTGACATGTAGAGGGACACGCATATCTTTTATTGGTATTGGCAGAAAGAATAATTTCACATTTTCCCATCAAAGTCTACACCACTAATTCTGATTTTTGAATTTTTTTTTTTGACAAATATATAACAAATACTTCTTCTGTTATCACTGTGTTATTTAGAACTTTTGATCCCTCTTCTCTTATTCCCCTTGACACCAAGTTGCCTCTAGTGGACACGTTTGTTCATTATTCCAGACACTTCAACTGTATTTATATCTGAATAGAAAGCACAAATCAACCTACAAGCTTTCTCTAAACTCAAACTCCAAAGTGGCTGGTTGGAGTGGAAACGATGCAAATGTACTGTACAGAAGGAGAAGTTTGAAGTTAAAATTTTCACCTTGAGGTGGTGTTGTGGAATTGCAGTAGGCTGAAAAAATACTTCCGACTGATGCATAAAAGAAAACATGGAGGTTGTTCTTTAACTTGTAGTAGTCTTCATTGAGGTGTTCATTATACAGACAACGCTGGCCTCAAAGCTATCTACAAATGACATGGATATCTTATAGAGCTTTTTCCTTTTCCCTGATAAAGTAGCCCTCATAAGATGAGAAAAGAAGAAAGTGTTCTTTTTTGGAGTGATACTTCCTTCCTTCTGTCTACCTTTTCTCTTTATTTCTCCTCTTTTCCTCTTCACCGCATCTGATCCTAATGTATTGCTGATTGATATTCAATCCTCTATAGGAACACATTCAATTTGAAGAACTGAGAAAAGACTAAAAACTGGATGATAAGGATCAGGAATTATTTGCATTAAACAACAGGAGGAAAGTAAGCAGATGACAGACTGCTCATATCCATATGATGTTTACCTTAAATCTACTGAAACACTTCATGAAAAATATACCCTCACCAGGATTTCTCAGCCAGAGAAATATGGTTAAATATTCCTCCACTTCTGACTATTTCACACACTTTGAGACACGTGCATCTCTCCCGACACACAGACCAACCCACACTCCAATCACTGTTTCCCAGCATGCCTCCTTCACTCACAAAACTTAGCATGAACCCAACACACACTCGCACACACGCCCACAATGTTATCATTTCCTATGACATCCCCAGCCTCCATTACCTGCATATATTAACCAGCCTCTCTGATGTTAAGAATTATACATTCATACATTTGAATAATTCAGATTATTTTAAAAGCTGTGCACTCTTTCGATTCCTCTTTTTTCTAGATGGAAGGAGAGCTATTTACCTCAAATCGCATTTGAATAAATCCCATAAATCCTTTCAAAGTTCTCAGCGATAAACCAGTCAAATACCCCCAATGCTGGCTGACTGGCCAATCAAAATTAGCATTCATACTTTCAGCCTTTTTCATTCAAGAGACATCAAATAGCAAATCAAATTTCAGCCTATTTGTGAGGCTCATTTTGTTTGAGATAAGAAAAAGGTGGCTAATAGAGTGAGAGGGAGAGAGAGGGACAAGCGCTCTGCACTGCTGTGATGTGATTCTAAACCTAACCAAAATAGTTGATGGATAAAACAGCAGGCCTTTGGTTATTAAATGTGGCAGATGATTCTATTTGTTCAGCAAAAGAGAAATATATTTAATGCGACAGAAAATATGGATTAGATGAGCAAAGCATTGGATTCACAGTTATTATTTACCTGTCTACCAAAATCTTGTTTGTCTGTGTGGTTGTGAGGAACAGGAATCAGTCAGCAGGGTAGCATTTGTGTGCTTGTTTTAATAAGGGCTTCTGCCTTTCATATGTTTGAGATTCAGCAACATAAAGTGTAAGACAGTCAAACTTTATCTCTCATTATACATCTCTGTTGCATTCCAACCGCCTGTAAACAGCAACAGGCGTAGCTCCTGCTTCCTCTTTCTCTGTTTTGAAAACAACTAACCGCCTCAGACACTTGTGCCTCCTGCATCCTAACAGACTGCACATAAACACATTAAGTCTGATGTATGAGCCTTCGTTCACGAAACATTTGTGGCAATTCTCTTAAAGAACCAACACAGACATAATTTTCTTCGTTGGAAAGGTTTTACAAAAAAGTCAGCTATACCTCTGAATTCTCTCAAACAGGAGTAGAGGACAGTTTTATCTTCCCCATAAGTGGCCAACTACATCTGTGGTGTACACACACACACACACACCAAGGTTCAAGCAGCTGGTGAGTTTGCCCTTGACTGCTCACCCCCGGGCACTGGGGTGGCATGGCTGCAGCTGTTTTAAAGAGTTCTGGATGGGATTTAGAAAGCCATGTCCTTGTCAAGGGTATTTTCTGTTTTTTATTTAACAGGTTTACGTCATCACTGTACACTCAAAGCCTTCAGAACAACAACACTACTTGAAGATGTAGGAGCTTCATTTTCAAGTCAAAGTGACAACCCTTGGCACAGTGGGTGTTGCGAGCTCTTAGATCTGACTAGATGATCACCAAAATTACAAGACCACATTCAGAATTTACCTCACATTAGCACGATGCTTACCTGTGCAGCAGTGCTATGATCCTACCATACAGAAGTTGAATTCGCGGTGCCATATGTGGACAACTGTTTGAGTGAGTTGCTTTTTTCTTTAATTCTTCAAAAGCCAAAACAGAAGCTGTATCAACATGTTGATGATCGTTTATTGGATATTAACTATCTCTCTGTCCGTGTGAAAGCCCTTAAAATTGAATCTTGAGTGCTCTTTGCCCAAAGTTGTCAAACATCAACGCTATGTCATAATTTCACAGGAGTAGCACCTGTTATGTTCACTTTCATCATGCGGTTGGCAAGTGGTGCGTTTGGGCTAACTCAGACAGAAAAAGAGGAGATTTGGGAAAAATCAAATAAGGTTTAGTTGAGGGGATCACAGTGGTGTGGTACAAAATTGTTTTGAAGAGAACACAGGCCTGTTTCTCTACTGTGTCACTAGATTGATTTCAAAGAAGAGTTAGCACTGGAGTTAATTTAAAAGTTGAAGTTTTGTGAGCTTATGTATGAAACCTTAAAGACTGAAACTGCAAAACCAAACTCCCTCAAGGCTTTTTAATGAAGTGCCATTGATAACATTAATGAATTGAATGAATGAATAATACTTTTCTGTAGAGGAAGGCTAAGCCAATATCAAGTTATTTTAAAATATTTTCACACCTTTGACAGGCCCTAATCTATGTACTCACACTAAAGACATCTAACAGTTGCTTTTTATCAGAGACTGAAGAACATGCATTTATAAATCTTGTGATCACATCTACAAGATGAACTTCAAAAGATGTGAGTGAGCTATGAAATGGTAATAGGATGAGACACTTAACCTCAGCTTAGTTGTACAGCACTCAAGGCATGAAGACCCTAAAAATGATAGTTGACATGATGCTAAAAGGTTTTTAAGTGCCTAAAGAGAAGACAGGAGGAGACGGTGTACTCATATCATTGCAAAGGAAAAATTTAAAAGTGAGCAAGAATCTGTTACACTTATCATTTAGGATTTCATCTACCTGAAAAACCAGATGAATAACAAAAACTTAGACACAGTCCCAGACAGCTAACTCTTAAAAAAAGTAACAGATAATAAAGTGCATGAAGGGAAATGCTGTTTGATATAAGTGTAAACAATGTGGGAGGTTTGCCCTTGACTGACCCGCCTCGGGCTCTTAAAGAGAAATGGCCTGCTGTGCTGCAGAGGATTCTGGGAGTCTTCATGAACAGAACAGATGCCAGGACACAACAGCTGTTCATCTGGCATCGAAACACTCCAAAAAAACAAGTTACCAAATATAAGCACCTTTAATTATGCCATAGCAGCATATTGAGAGTGGATCGGTATATTGATAAGGCATTCAGTCACCTGTATGGTCAAACACCTTGAGTTTCTCTCATTTTTGTAATTGTGTGAAAGAGAGATCGAGCACTCACCCTGGAAAGACTGGCTGGCTCTCTCAACAAGCTCCTCGATTGGATAGCTGGCCAGGTCTCCTCTAGCATGTTTCGTTTTACAGTAGGTACACGCATTAAGACACCTGAATGAAACAGAGATAAAGCATATCAATTCAAAAAAGAATATCTTTAAAAAACAGAGGGGCTCCTCAGCCATTGACAAAATAAAAAAGTGTGAATTATATATTCATTTCAACAGTAAATATTTCAACATAGTGTGAGGTTTTGCATCATCTGCTAAATATCCTGCCATAACAAGCAATGAAACAATTTACTTGCTTTTATATCAGAGTGCTATAAAATCATAGAGCCCTTTAAACCAAAGTAAATCCCCAAAACCAATCAAATTAGGACCTCACATTTTAATTTGAAAAAACTGCACAGTTGCTCGTTGAAGAATCTTAAAGGTCATAGCAGACAAAAGACACCATTTTTAAATGCTCTTCATGACATCAGCTGGGGAATGATTTCCCAGTAGAGCAAAACTGGGAAAAGAGACTGTCCTTTTTATCTTAAACTGTTTATATGGGCCCCAGTTTGCTCTGAATGAACCATGGACAGCTGTCCCTTAGACCAAGGCGAGCATTGGAAAATCCAACTCAATACAGTTTTTGTTTTACAACAAGTAATTCAAATTGACCATGAAGAGGGAATGAAGGGAGCAGAAAAATAAAAATTAGAAACCCTGGCTCACAGAAGATCTGAAAGCATGCCTAAGTATCAACAGTTGAGGAGTCTTTGTTTGGGATGAAGGGGGCTTTTCTTGCTAAGAGTTGTCTTTAAATCACCACTGAATAGAAGAATGGGGCCCACTGTTGAAATGCTTTTTATATTTACATTTCTTGTGGTTTCTTTCTGATCTCCAATTTGTCACACTGGGATAAAAATATACACTATTACTGTCATCACAGAAGTGTCTTTGAATTCAAGGTTTCATAATTGGCTTTTTTTCTGTCAATAGCTGGGGTGAGAATTGCAATCATACCATTGGTCAAACACAAGGCTAAGTTTGTAATAAGCTTTATGTGTGGAGTTCAAAGTTTTGAAGCAAAAAAGACCATATATTGACAAATTACCACATAAAGAATAAGAAAGGATCACTTATTCATGTGTGTGCTTCTGGAAGGTACTAATGCTACACTTGCCACATGTTTATTGGTCAGATTGTAGAACACAGAATATATCATAACGGTAGAGTACAGCTTATAAAGAACTGTTTTCAAAAAGGCCTTAACTAATCAAACTGTAACTAGCATGACAACAATACAGTTTCTTCAAAGTTTACAGCATGACCATCTAAAAACACAGCACTGCTACTGAAAGCTTGTGACACACAAGATCAAAAGTTCTTTACCAAGTGTTGCAGTTTTAAACTGGTCCTCTGTGGGATCAAAACACTCCAGTGCTGTGACAAAAACATCTTGGTAATGATAAATAACCATCAAATGATGTTATACAGGGAAGCTATTACCACTCTTTGAACTCAAATAGTTGTACATAACGAGCAGAAACCCCCTGTCAGTTTACAACAGACCCGTGGAGAATAATAGGAGTTTCCCAGAAGCTTAACACAAACAGGATAACAACACAAACTCCTGCTTGACCACAGACATAATCATTGTCCTGTTTTCACAATCTGCAAGGCCATAAAGCCTGGGTCATATTTGTCATCAGACTTGATCTGGAAGGGGTTCCGGGAAAAATAGTGTGTGACTTTATGAGGGGAAACTATTTCTCAAAATGTGTTAAGACATTACATGTCACAGTTTTATATAATCCTTCGATCAAAGTGGTGTTTTAACAGATTTTCCAGCAGAGAGGTCAAGACCTCATTGGGTGAAAGACTGAGTGGGTTGTTGAGAGTGATTCACAATCATCCAACTTTATCATCTTCACAAACAGATTGCATCATGATCAAGCAGTGAGTGGGAGTTTTGATGATAGTTATCATGCATAATGAGAGGATGTTATCCTTTAAATTTCAAGGAACCCCAGGGTTATCTTAAATGTTTTAAGAAAATAAACTGGACCATGGAACTTTTGAATGGCCACTTAAACTCTCACAATGTTCCTATTATTGATTTGGAATATCACAGTGTCACTATGGAGAGAAAACAAAATGTGAAACAAATGATAACTTTGCTATCTATTTGTTTATCCATCAATCTCTCCCTCTAAGGGTATTGCTTATCTGATATGAGGGCACTAAAGATGGCAGCTAGGTCACAGGACCTAGCTGTGGAGAAAACACAGACAGATGGGGCCCTCCATGCATGCGCACACACATAAACACACACACACGCTCAGAGTTAGACATACCACCAGGGGGTCCATCCATCTTAATGTGATCAGGCCCAGCTGAGTGGATCACACCAACATTAATCTCAAGAGACAGTCAGTGGCCTGTTTGGGTGTGTGCAACTGTGTATTTGCATCTAATGTGTGTGTGCCTGTGTGTGTGTGTGCATGTGTGTGTGAGAGAGAGAGAGTGTGTTGCATCTGAACACTTGTGCAGTATCACAACAACGCATTAGTAGTTTCGACCTCTCCATCAGACTAAATACACTGCGACATGTAGTCAGCACCCTCAGACTGACAGTGACTGCAGGAGAGGAACAGGGGCAGCCTGTGTGACACACACAGACACAGAGGCTGCTAATTTAAGGCAAGGCAACAAAAGGTTCAGATACTTCTAAAATCAAAATGAAAAATTTCACCTCCTTCTCAAACCTCTATTATGTCCTCCCTTAAATTCAGTCCTCACTGCCTTCTTTTTCATCTCAGTTAATTAAACCACAGAGGCAGCAGTTGTACCTGACAGCAGTGTAGTTCATCAATGTGTTACAACAAGAGAGGCCACCTCCCAAGTGTGTGTGTGTGTGTGTGTGTGTGTGTGTGTGTGTGTGTGTGTGTGTGTGTGTGTGCATAGGAGAAGGAGACCATTGTGTGGATGTGGCCTTGTAAAGGTAACAAAGAAAGGAAAGCCCTGAGGTCTCTGCACATTTGTAAACCTCCCTCGATACACACACACACTCACAAACAAATACAGTATGGTACACTCGAGAGCCCCCCCCCCTTTCTGCAAAATCTTACAGATGCAGACTGGGAGAGAGAGAGAGTGGAGCTGATAAGGATTTGAGGTTTACACATTCATTAAAGAACGTTTATGAATTGTGTCATGTGTTTAATTCACAGAATGAGTGTGTGTGTGTGTGTGTGTGTGTGTGTGTGTGTGTGTGTGTGTGTGTTTGTGTAAGTGTGTGTAAGTATGTGTGTTCATAGTGGTTTCTATTTTGCTATTATGAAAGCTTGAAGATGCAATTATGAAAACAAAGCTTAAACTGCGCAGGGAAGTCTGAGCACTTTGCAAATTATGAGGCAAGATTATTCATTGCACTTATTGTTAAGACTGGGAGAGAGGGGTGGAGTGGGCACATGAGCAAACAAAATCTTAAAACTGCTATTATGAAAGCGAACAAAGCCTCAAGTCTGTAAGTTTACCGTTTGTGCCGTCTCAAAGTCAAAGTGGAGGTTGGAAAATAATGTGGAGTCAAGGAACAAAGAACACTGACACAATAGAGTAAAGACCTATTAGGAGTAATGAATAGAGAGTGATTAGTTATTCAGAGAAAGGTTGGCAGCTTAACTCTGTTTACCCTTGATACACTGCCATGAGTGAGAGTCAATGCATTCAAGTTGAAAGGAACTTTGCATGTGCGCTCACCAGTGATCCTATGTGACACTGCGAGTATTTCTTTAACTTTGAATTTTGTACCGAGTGAGGGATTTTGGATGAAACTAAATTTTTGAGTTGAAAAGACAGCCTACAAACTGTGTGAGGAACAAAGTCAAGAACTGTCCTGATAGTGTGATAGAAGCATCAGAGTGTCTGCTTTTGTTGGTTACGAGGCGACAGCGTGAATAACAGTGTTCTGGGACATTTTGTACAAATATCGTTGCAAGCGTGTCTGTGTGCTCTAATTTGATCATCCCATAAAAAAGGTCATGTGACAGACAACTTGTTATTATGAGCCAAGCAGCAAAATAGTCATGGAAAGCTTTTAAAAATTGCTTTAAAAGTAAAATGTAACAACACGGCAGAAGAGAAATCTAGAAGTCGAAGGTCATGAAGTCACAAAATCTATCAGTCTTGTCAAGATGTGGACAGCTTAAGAGTTGACTGAAACTGTAAAACTGCCTCGTTATAGACCAGTTTAATCCTATCACTCCGGTAAGACTTCGGACACATACGAGCAATTATTTTGTTTACAGCTGTAGTTTAAACATTTGTATAGTAGACAGGTGTGCAGGTGTAAGCCCATATTTTCTATGTTCTGTCCCCGAGAGTAAACCCATGTGTGTTTGTCCTCAGGCAGCTTGGACCCGTTCCTCTCCTGGTTCAATGCAGCCTGTGTGTGTGAGACTTCTTGAATTATGCCATTTAATCTTGTGTTCATGTCCCCAGCACTGAAAAAGATCTGTGTAAGTTTGCTTGTGACTCTATGTGTGTAAGTGTGTGGTTGTGACTGTGTGTCTGTGTGGTTTTTGGAAGTGTCACATGCTGACCTCTGAGTTCTCAAACTACTATAGCTGCCTGACTTGTTTTGACTAGAGGGGAACAGCACGTGAGAGTGAGTGTGTGTGTGTATGTGTGTATGTGTGTGTGTGTGTGTGTGTGTGTGTGTGCGACCATAGCCCCGTGTCTGCAGAGGGGCTGCAAGTGTTTTTACAACTCCTTGTTTTGTCTGTTGAGGCAGACCTCGAGACAGAGTATGCTGAGCTCAGTGAGCCCATTGTTAGTGGGAAATGAATGCTATGATGTTTGTTTATTATGAACAGCCTTGCATACTAAAAACACTGTGTTACACAGAAATGACCTGGAGTTAGAACTGCAGGTCAGCTGATCAACTTGTTAAAAACCTGCCTCTCCCATCCACTGCCTTCTTTGTTCCCAACATCTTAACAGTCTAACTGATAAAGCTCAAGTAGCATTTACATTTCTGAGCCATCTTTCCTACTTTTACATTTCTTTGTTGGCATCCAGCAGCTATCTTATGGTATTTATGCAATTTAGGAGTGCAATCACCAACATAACTCCCTGTGGGATTTACACGACTACTGCTCTATAGAATGAAGTTCTACCTTGAGTACACTCAGCATTCAAAAGAGATATTTGATGGCCGTGTCAAATTTCTCCAGCATCATAACATAATTTATGTGAATGGTTACTTTGTTATGTGAAAATATAAGATTATCTCTGACAAGGGCAACAGCTCTACACTTAAACCACAGCAATGCAGACAAAAGAAACTTGACATTTAAGTCAAGAGCATTTCCAACTTGGAGACCACTGTGTTTGCTGTTAAAGTAAAATTAAATCACAAAATGTGACCTTGTGCGGATAATTTATCTGTACTGAAGATGTACACATGCACCTGCAGACAGAAAGACTGTTTTTGATTTTACAGTCACAGCAGAAAAGCTGAACCTCTTCATTGACGATTCTGTCTCAACGACTCTGACCATTTGCCTCTTGGAAGAAAACGCGAAAGAAACAGGTTTAGGCAAATAGTCTGTAAGACTATTAGTTCTGTGTGTGTGTGTGTGTGTGTGTGTGTTTGCCCGTGACATACTGGGCTAATTCAGTTACTCAGGGGTTCTGTAGTGTAATGCCTTGTAATGACACGCAATCTCATTTTGTCCAAGGAGACACATCAATCTTTTGGATTTACTGTGGGGAGCAAAGTCTCTCCTGGTGAGTGAGTAGGAAGAAGAGTGGATAGAGAGAGTGCATGGTGGGTGTATGTGTTGTCAGACATGTATTTGTGTGTTTGTGTGTTAAGCAGTGGGGAAGAGGGAAATGGAATAATATGTTCAGACCAGTGGAGCTGAAAACTACCCATACATTGGTTTGATAAACAGCAGGAAAGGCCACCATGGTACATAGCTAGAGGAGGTGTGAGTATGTGTGCGTGGGTGTGTTGGAGTGAATGGGAACATGTCTGCATATGATCATGTGTGTCGGGATTGAAATAGAAAAAGAAAATGGGAATTCCTTTGTGGAGGGCAATGTGTTTGTAAGTGTTGAATGTGTGCTAAGTGTAAAATCAAGAGATCGTGTGTATATTGTGCAATCATGCATGCCCACAATCCTACACACATATGTACGTGATCAGAAACCCTCGTGTAAACACTCTTTACTCCTTTGTAACTCCACTTTTCTGAAGCGCATCAGCACATTTTCTCCCTCTTTTGTTGCTCCTGCACATGAGGCATTTTCACTCCTGCTCTCAGACAAAACTACACAGAGAAGAACAGATGAGATCATTGACCAACGAGCAACAAAATGAAAAATCAGTCAAGTAGAGCAAGGTTATGTGCCTAGTGTATTTTGCTTTTAAGATAAAGGGGTGATACGGAAAAATTATCTGCAGTGAATACAACATGAACCCCAGAGGTGTTGATATTAGAGTCTCAAACTGGCGCAGTAGTATGTGTGAGGGAAAACGAGGAAAAGAGTGGAACTGTTGGTATGACTGTGAATGGCATCTCAGGCAAACTCGTTATTACTATTATTGTTATTATTGGTGTTGTGAAAGCAAACATGTCAAGGCCTCCTGCCTACAAATACACAGTGCGCTCAGTTTGATGGATCTCAAAACAGAACCCATTTCCAGCAGTGGAAGAAGCTCAACTGCAAGATGACTTGGGCAGAAAAAGTGAAGTGTGGCGACTAGGTGATGGAGAATGTACTTAAAACATGGAAAACCATCATTTGAGCACTTAAGGAAAGAGCTGAGTGGTTCTATGGGCTGGAGAAAGCTAATGTAACAGTAAGGTCAAAATGATAAAGCATGGAAGATTTAGCCACCTTCTGGCATGTTAAAATGTGCATTATATGTGACCCAAGCAGAGGTGTTTACAGCCCCTCATCTTATCACAATAATAAGAGGAATGTATTAGATGGGAAGCTCAGATACATTTTCTGACCAAACAGACAGTGAAACTTCAGCAGCTTGTTTTATTCTGTTTCATGAAAGATCTATTGCCAACAAAAGATAAGAGCTACAAACATCTGAGGAGCAAAACATTGACTTGCTTGAGAGCTCATGTTTCCCTGTTTATGTCATTACATTGTCTAAGTATTTAGCAAAGGAGGAGGGACAGTCTAAAAAGCACAGCGCAGCAGAAAACCGTGTCCTTAACTTCACTTTTATCTGTACAGGATCTTATCCTTTTATTGCTGCAAGCTGAAAACAGGAGCAGCTCCCATTTCCTTAATTTACTGCAGCAGTTTGACTGAATCATTTGACCAAATGTTGTTTCTGTCTGGCCCTGCCCCAATGTTAGAGTCACATCAGGTCAGAAACAGGAGTGAAAAGTAATCGGCCTCTTCTCTAAAGTTGTAGATCTCTGACATGCAGGATGCTCCTGCAGTTTCTAATGCCTCACAGCGTACCCCTCACCTCTGCCTGCTCTGACTCTTATTGTTTCTCTATGTCATCCAGAAGTCTGCGACCCCAAATTTACTTTACCCCAAAGCCCTGAACATTACTCCATGGTCACAGGGAATAACACAAATCTACGTAAAGGTCAGCAATGAGGTTGATAAGACCCATTATTCCACTGTGTCGAACGGAGAAAGGGGATGGAGAAGGTGCTGCAGCCAGACACGAATCACAGGAAACTGGCAGCCAACACACTGGGGACCAGTTAGCATACACAAACACATTCACAATGCACACGAACGCACAAGCACCAAGACACATTTCAATCTGACGGCTCTGTTTACACAGTGTGTGCGTGTGCACACCAGTGTGTGTTTTGCTGTGGTTACTAAAAGTGATTGTAAAAATCAAGGATTTAGAGGGGATAAAGGTCGGTGAGCTGTTTTAAATCCTTTATGATTTTAGCCAAACACAGAGTGAAAAGGAGCGAAAACCATGATGGAAAAATGATTACAGATTAATACTATGTAGTCTGAGTGCAGAATCCAAAACGCTCATGTTTAAAAAGGTTAAATGTCTATTCAAAACACTCATAATGGCATCATACAAAATCCAACATGGCTTAATGGCTGGATTAAATTAGCTTTTTCTTCAGAAGATAAGATAAATATTTTACTATTTATGTCAGAAGGTGTAAAAGGAAAGAGGGGGAATTAATAGAAGACACTGAAGAGAGTGAAGAGGATAAAATACTGTGTTGGTTCCAAGGTTTTCTTTTATACTCCTTGGATAGGTGAGGCCAGTAACTCAGAGAGTTAGAAAATTCCTTTCTGCTGTAACAAAACCAAGACTGTTGAATTTTTGAAGTGCTGTATCCTTTAGTATTTGCTTCCTTTGAAGACAAGTCAGCAAGTCTATTTTTCAAACAGTTGTAAACTTAACCTTGTAGGGGGACAATGGTTTTCAGAGGAGAGAACAGAAAAACAGACAAATATTTTCTGAATATGTCCAAAAAATATATATTTGAACAGAGCAGGAATTTTTATCAGACAGTTTTACATCAATTTGAGTTCTACGCATATCAACTGATATTTGATTGTGCTGAAAGGGAACGCATTCATCTAAATTATATTCATTAGAAAGTTTGAGTTGTTTGAGAAGCAGTAAGCATGCCAACAATTCTTCATTTGTGTTTGAGATCGCTCTCAACCACAAGAAGCTTACTTTGACACTCTTTCCCCTCTGAGCAAGCCTGTCTATCTACCTGCCTGCCTACCTACATGCCCTGAGGACATGAGTGATGGAGTTGGTTATTGGTTTGGGTTTAGAGCATGGGATTATTACCAGCTGACTTTTAGCTCATCATAATAACAACGACAGCTAATGACGGCCAAAAATGTGACTAAACAGAGAACAGATAATGAAATGAAACGGGCTGTAACTGTGGAACAAAGAGCTTTTTTTTAACGCCTGCAGTCTAATGGCAGTGGTCCACACAAACAGACACAGCAACAAACACACACACAAGTTTAATGATCCATTCTCACTGAGTGGCTGTAAATTCCTTGTTTATGACACTGAGCACCACGATTCAACTTGTTCACAAAGGGGCTCTCACTGTCGCTGACAACACACACACACACACACACACACACACACACACACACACACACACACGCATATACATATACAAAGAGGAAAAAGGAACCATCAGAGTAGCCTGGGGCAAAACACACGCACATTCTCTGCTAATACTATCAAGTGTGCTTAAACTGGGACACAAAACAGAGCATTAGACAGACAAAGTAGAGTCTTTTTTCAGTCTGATGCTGTATAAAATAAGTACTTTGCCTTCAGGCTTTTCTGCATTAAGAAGCCATGAAGAAAATAACATAAAAACATTCAAAAACTTAATTCAGGAATCAGGGATGTCAAGAAATTCAAGGGCACAATCACACAAGGCAATCTGACCTTGTTAAAGCAGGTTTAGATTCCTGTAAGCCCATGTAGTTTGACTGGTTTGTGTGCTTTCAACAGCGTAGATTCTGCACTTTTACAGGAAAGTCAGCAAAGTTACAACCATTCTTATCTTTTGTGCTGATTTTGAGACCGCACTTCCCTCCAAATTGTAGATGCTACGTGATAAGGCAAAGCTGTGTCCGTCATATCACAGCGAGATGACGTTTTCACCACAAGTAAATATGCCGAGATCTGGTCAGGCCTGGACCAACAGTGTTACCTGAATTTTAATCGTTCCTGTTCTCCCTAGTCTGAGGTGTCCCTATAATCCATGATTAAATACACATGCATACACGTCATACTCAGGGTTTCTTTTGTACGTTTTACCATTGAAATTTTAATTTTTCAAAAAACTGTATCTAAAAAAGTTAAGTAGATCACTTCTAGAGCCTGAACAGAAATAATCCTTTGTGTCATTTCACCTTCAGATACCAGATAACATTTCTTATTACCATGGTCTTCAAAAAACAGCGGCATAAGATGGCATGTGCCTTTAAGCCAATTCATTGAAATCTAGTCATAGCATAAACAAGACCAAAGTGCTTTAAATTTACTCATCTGCACTGTACCAAAAAAAACGAATGAGTAAGTATAACAGTCTTGAACCAATTTGTTTCATAAATTCACATCAGGACTCTAAAAGCAGGAAGGCGGCATCAAACTGCTCCTGAATATAACATTTAAACAGGAAATAATTTAAATATGGGGGCAGAACATTTGGTGCACATTTAAAATTGCTTTTAATTTTGTCTATATTTGCAGAGATTCATCCTTTAATTTCTAAATGTTGCGCTCTGAATGTGTTGTTAAATCTTGACGTTTCTGCAATTCAATAAATCAAAATAAGCAAAATGAATGAAGCAAAATTGTCCACAGTGATATGATTTTGTACAAAACCTTCAAATATATAATCAGGGCTTTTTTCGTTAATGTGTCAAGAACAAATGGATCAAAAATAACTGTGCTAATGGCCCAGGAGAAAGCTGACAATATTCCTTTAATATAGAGCCAGGGGGCATTTGAGGGCTGGCTGGACGGTGTCGAATTTATTTTTTAATGGGGATAAAATTAACTTGGTGGAAAAAAGCCAATCTAATTTGGACTTAATAGGTGCAAATGAATTAATATGCAACCTAATGAAACTAATATTGTGAATCAATTTCAACCCGAAATTAATTTTTTTAGTAGTCCCAGGTGAAAGCTCAATGCCAGGCTGTTNGCAGGTTTAGATTCCTGTAAGCCCATGTAGTTTGACTGGTTTGTGTGCTTTCAACAGCGTAGATTCTGCACTTTTACAGGAAAGTCAGCAAAGTTACAACCATTCTTATCTTTTGTGCTGATTTTGAGACCGCACTTCCCTCCAAATTGTAGATGCTACGTGATAAGGCAAAGCTGTGTCCGTCATATCACAGCGAGATGACGTTTTCACCACAAGTAAATATGCCGAGATCTGGTCAGGCCTGGACCAACAGTGTTACCTGAATTTTAATCTTTCCTGTTCTCCCTAGTCTGCAGTGACTTAATGAAAGGTTCATCTGACAAAACTAGACTAAAATCCCTCTGCAAAGGCATCTAAAATGAGTCAATTGACTGACAATGTGGAGGTATTATCCTCTTCATCTTTTTCTTTGGGAACACACTCTTATGCATATTAAACCTAATGTAACTTCTTGTCCCACAAAAACCCACCATTGCAATACAAGTGTCCCCCATCTGAGAGCATGCTACTGTTCTTGCTACCCATGTAGATTCTGCACTTTTACAGGAAAGTCAGCAAAGTTACAACCATTCTTATCTTTTGTGCTGATTTTGAGACCGCACTTCCCTCCAAATTGTAGATGCTACGTGATAAGGCAAAGCTGTGTCCGTCATATCACAGCGAGATGACGTTTTCACCACAAGTAAATATGCCGAGATCTGGTCAGGCCTGGACCAACAGTGTTACCTGAATTTTAATCTTTCCTGTTCTCCCTAGTCTGAGGTGTCCCTATAATCCATGATTAAATACACATGCATACACGTCATACTCAGGGTTTCTTTTGTACGTTTTACCATTGAAATTTTAATTTTTCAAAAAACTGTATCTAAAAAAGTTAAGTAGATCACTTCTAGAGCCTGAACAGAAATAATCCTTTGTGTCATTTCACCTTCAGATACCAGATAACATTTCTTATTACCATGGTCTTCAAAAAACAGCGGCATAAGATGGCATGTGCCTTTAAGCCAATTAATTGAAATCTAGTCATAGCATAAACAAGACCAAAGTGCTTTAAATTTACTCATCTGCACTGTACCAAAAAAAAGAATGAGTAAGTATAACAGTCTTGAACCAATTTGTTTCATAAATTCACATCAGGACTCTAAAAGCAGGAAGGCGGCATCAAACTGCTCCTGAATATCACATTTAAACAGGAAATAATTTAAATATGGGGGCAGAACATTTGGTGCACATTTAAAATTGCTTTTAATTTTGTCTATATTTGCAGAGATTCATCCTTTAATTTCTAAATGTTGCGCTCTGAATGTGTTGTTAAATCTTGACGTTTCTGCAATTCAATAAATCAAAATAAGCAAAATGAATGAAGCAAAATTGTCCACAGTGATATGATTTTGTACAAAACCTTCAAATATATAATCAGGGCTTTTTTCTTTAATGTGTCAAGAACAAATGGATCAAAAATAACTGTGCTAATGGCCCAGGAGAAAGCTGACAATATTCCTTTAATATAGAGCCAGGGGGCATTTGAGGGCTGGCTGGACGGTGTCGAATTTATTTTTTAATGGGGATAAAATTAACTTGGTGGAAAAAAGCCAATCTAATTTGGACTTAATAGGTGCAAATGAATTAATATGCAACCTAATGAAACTAATATTGTGAATCAATTTCAACCCGAAATTAATTTTTTTAGTAGTCCCAGGTGAAAGCTCAATGCCAGGCTGTTGTGTGGATTTGCAGTGACTTAATGAAAGGTTCATCTGACAAAACTAGACTAAAATCCCTCTGCAAAGGCATCTAAAATGAGTCAATTGACTGACAATGTGGAGGTATTATCCTCTTCATCTTTTTCTTTGGGAACACACTCTTATGCATATTAAACCTAATGTAACTTCTTGTCCCACAAAAACCCACCATTGCAATACAAGTGTCCCCCATCTGAGAGCATGCTACTGTTCTTGCTACCCATGTATCCAACAGTCTGTTGCCATTGAGTTTTTTTTGTTGTATGAACTCTGCTCTGATCTGCCTGGGGTAATAGATCAAAAAGAGCATTATGGTTAACACTGGCTCATGTACATGGATGTTATGCTGAATGTTTACTTACATGCACTGTCCCTTTAAACAACAAACAAAAAATCCAAACAAATGACACTTGATTATCACAGAGGCATGCAAGATTGTTATTAATCAGTTGGACTTTCAAGATAAATGAGAAAAGTGGTCTTTAAGTACTCCCTTACATGTTGCTTCAAGTTCCCCTGAACTGGCTGAGTAGATTTTTTTTTAAGTTTGACTTGCTTTCGCAGCACAAAATTTAAAAAAAAGAATTAAACAGAGTTTTGTTTATTTGACAAAAGCAGTTGCTTCAAAACATCCGTAATGGAAACTACTCAGTTCTACAGTACTGTATTTGGTTTTGTTACACTTCATTTGAAAATCACTGGTGATTCTCAAAAAGAACAGCTCCTCTGTGAGGTTATCTAGATCTACAAGCTCACATGAGCACGTTAATGTGCCAGCATGCTGACAAGTTCACAATGTTCTCTCATTCTGCTTGAAGAGCATAGTTATTAACTTCATTAAGGTTGGGAGACCTACAGATGACCTATGGAAGCCTTCAACCCTGAAGCAAGATATGAACTCAACAGTGTGTGAGTGTCAGACAGCAGAGGGAAAGAGAGAGAAAGTTTAAATGAATGCATCTCACATGATCAAACTCAAAGAGAAACATTGAAGGCCACACACAGACACAAACACACACACACACACTTCAAATTCAAAGTTTCAAATACTGTCCTTTGACGCAGAGACCATTTGGAGCACAACTGCAACTGATGTTGAGCATGTGTGTGTCAGACAAAGATCCCTCTGTTTCATCAGCTGACAAATGTCACCAGTGATGTCACTACTACCTCAGAGGAATATTTTAAACAGGCCATCTAAAAACAGAGTGCATAAAGAACTCGTTCTCTGTCTTTAACACACAATCACATGACACAAATAACCAGAACCATGAGAAATGACAGACACCATAAGTGACCAAAACACAGGGGCCTGCATAAACCTTGTATTTTCAGGAACACTAGTGTTATTTGGGAGATTTGTCAACAGCTGCTTCATCCAGTAAACACATCCGAGTAATCCCCCAGCTTCCAAAAAGAGTTCCAGTAAGGAGAGTAAAAACAAAGGGATTTATTTGCAGCCAGCCGGACCCTTTTGAAAAACAACAGCCAGTTCATCTGGATCAGATGCAGACCCCCTGCTGGAGCCGCTGGCGAGGGACTGACATCTGCCACACATACACACATACCACAACAAAGACAAATTTACACATCCAGCTGAAAAGCCACAAGTCACACAGACAGCAAAATGACCAGACAGGCAGGAACACCAGGATACAAAGAAAGAAAGAAAACAGATGTAATGTAATTGGAAGTGACTAAAACAAAATGAGAAGAGGAAATGAGAAACTGTGACCCATTTATCATTGTTTTCAAAAAGAATCTGAGTGTTTAAAGAAGAGTGTCTAACTCTGTGAACATCCAAAAGAAGCAGGGATTAAGCAGTTTCAAGCGAACCTTTAACAGAGAAGGTAGAGCTGGGTGTTATACTGAACTAATTTGATTGATTTGATTTTATATTTTCAATCAATTAAAAAAAAAAAAAAATCTAATTTCCCCAGCTCTCCACTATTTTGACCAGGTGCATGTACAGTCATCACATCCCGGGGAATGGTGATGTATCGTAAACAGACTGCAGTGAACGTGTGTTTGTGTATGACCGATAAAAGATAAAGACAAACACAAAGCTGGCAAAGTGACTGAAATTTAGAGTGATATTGTCCCAAAGAACAATACAAGGGTAACATGACTTCAGTGTTATGGACATGGTTTGGATTCACAAGCAGACGGATGTGTTGTGTGTTGTTCAACTTATTTATCAAAAAAAAAAAAAAATCATTTTAAGATTACAAAGTCAAGACTTCATTTTTTGGCTGTATCCCTAACCCCTAGGAGGAGGGGCACTTTCAAAACTGGCAAGCATCGTACAGCCTAAGTGGCATTTCTGCCAATGTCGACAATCTCATACTTAGCTTTTCTACACTACCTAATACATGTTGGCCATGAGCTTTAGTCAGGAACAAAGACCAAAGAAATCTGCTGACTACAAACATCTCAGGCTTATTCAACTCTGAACAAAGACATTTATGAACTAACTCAGTCTGAACTAACCTCAGCTGAGGAAACATTATCATGAGACAATGATGTTTTCTCTCACGGTAAGAAACAAAACAATGGCAAAGCTATGCCTTAACACATGATGGAGCTTTATGATTCAGGTTTTTGGTCAGAGAATTGCAACAAAGTGATATATGGTCACACTTTCACAATACAGCTTCAGAATATATCTACAGCATCAACATCACGCCTAAAACAACCATAAAACATTTAGGTGGTAAATCTGGTAATAAAACAGTAATAACTAATAGGTCAGGACCTGAAACAGGTCACAACCTTCTTATTGGTTGCTTAGTGTGCAACATGGACAAAGGAGGTCGCTACAATTAGCTCAGAAGGTTCAAGGACAAGAATGGAAATTCCAGCACAATGTTTGTACCCCCTGATTGACCGCAATAAATATAAACACTGTAAGTTTAACAAAAGAATGTCATAGTCAGGGTGCTGCGTCTACAAGTTATTTTCCTTCACGCTCTGTAAGCTGTGCCATTAGTGGATAGATACTGAGGACAGGAAAGAGTATGATTGATGGATTATCATCAGCAGGGGCCCAGCATGGTGGAATTAGTATGTCGTAACCTTCTGTAAGTAGCCCACTGAGACCACAGCGCGGGGTTAGTCAGGACATACAGATCTGTAAACAACATGAAATTAGCCCATAAAAATGTGGGTACATGTGAGTGTAGGTCTAAGTGTCTGTGGCCATGAGTCTGCTCATAAATGAAAACAGGCACTTCCATCCATCCATGGATAACATTTCTCTATAATATGCACATTTATTCATTTATCAACACTATTAAATCTTCTTTACTGGCATTGCTATTTATGGTTTAGTGTTCTAAACCGCATAAATATAATTGAATAAACAACCTGCTGGTGAAAAAGAATGGCAAAAGAACAAAGAATCACAACAGAAATGAAATATGTCAGTGAGTTTAAAAAAATAAATAAAAACACTTGGAAATGTCCATCCATACTGGCACTTCAATCCTTTTCCCGCAAGCGTGAAAAAGTCAAAAATAAGCAGAGACAAAAGGTTTGACACCTGTTGAGTTTCTGCATTTATTTTTAAAGAACAAATAACACTACACACAAACACATCCCAAGTAAACCATGTGAAATTGACTAAATTATAAGCACAGAGGGGATCTGTTTTTAGTGGTTGTGTAACAAGGGTGGGCAACTACGCACACATGCACACAGCCGATAAAGCAGTGTTGTTGAGAAGCAGCGAAATTGAATTCACAGTCAGAGCTGAATATTTCATGAGCCATTCTCTTTGCTTGTGTGTCTGTGACTTACCCAGTATTAATGGAGATTATTTCAATGAGAGGGTTCTTCCGGATTTTAGGCAGATCCAGCCTTGCTCCTCCCAGCCTCCGGCCTCCATCCTTCTTCTGACCCAAGAGACGAACAGAGTGTCCTGTAAACAAAAGACAAAGCCTCACTACATTATTTTAACAGCTCAAACATTGACTGACTGTCATTTTTTTTTCAGTTGTTTGCTGGTTGCAACACACTAGCATTTACACCTGCCTGTAGATTGATGTGCTGAGATGGCATTCTGACGTTAATACAACTAGTTTAATGAATCAGGACCTCCGTCAAGAGCAACCACCAAAGCAACCGACTCAAACTCAAATATGCAGTGCACACATCCAGTTACACACAGACAATTACAACCGCACACAACAGCAGAGCTAAGTTCTGAAAAAAAAATTGTCCATACTGGGATAAGAGGCCAAGCACAATACTATGTTCTCTGTTAAGTCGACAAAGATTCAATCAAAGTCCAAACAAGTGGAAACAAGGAAGAACAGTCTGGAGCAGTGACCAAATTTGACAAAAAAACAGCCATTAAGCACTGATTGTTCACTACCTGAAAAGTTAAACTCCTTTAACAAGTGTCATTTGTTAGATGTCAAACTACTTTGTGGCATCATTTACAATTCCATATCTGAGTCTAATACCAAATGGTGTCTTGTCTTTGGTATACAGTGGTCTCTCCTCTCCATCAATAGGCTACTAGCCAGAGGGTGAGAGAGATGGAGGTGCTGAGGGATGGAATTGTCTTCCTGTTTTCATCCGCTTTACATGGGTCTCCTGGGAGGGTGGGCTCAGGGCAGGAAGCATGGCTATCAATTGGTAGATAAAAATGACAATCTGCCCCAAAGGAGGACAAAGAGCCTACTGGTGGGGCGTGACTGGTCGTAATACCTCTGAACAAGCAAGTAAATTAGAAAACTTCCCTTGTGGAAAACAGCTGAGACTTGGAGAACATTTGGCAATGCTGTACTATCTGGCAATCAGTATCACCAAACATGGATTCAAAGATTCCTACAGGTTTCAATATTCTTCACTCAGAATATGTTGCTCCATTTGTTGAATGACCACTTCATGGAGTAGGGATGCACAACAGCAGATTTTTGGCCATATCCAAGACGCCAAACTCATATCGGTAAACATGGAAATTTAATTCATACAAAGCACGAATATTAGCAATGGTGCTCTTCGTTTCTGACACTTCAAAATATCTGTATAAATCTGACATTTTGAAGCTTGTTCTTTATTCAGAAGTTAAACATGAGACAAAAACAATAATATAAGTGAAGAGATGTGCACCAGTGGGAAAGTCACCAACACTTTCTTTTCGGGTTATAACACCTCAAGGTCTCAACAAACTAGAAACAAACAAAAAATTTGGTTGAACAAAGGTCTCTTTTGTCAACTGCACTCAAAAACATCAAGAATAAGTTGTCTTCTGTTTGAACCTCTGTTGTAATGATCACTCGCTCAAAGGGGCAGTGGAAATAATGAAAGGACAACTAAAGTGAAAAATGAAAGAATTATTCAATTTGACTTCATTTGAATCCCTCAATGTAGATATAAAAATAAGAGAATAAATCTTACATATTAAAAGTACAGGATGGCTAAAATGTTCAGGCTCAGAAATAGACCAAGATCTCTTGGTATAAAATTTGCAGCTTCAGGGGATGCAACAACCCTGAAAAAAAGTGTCTGGGCTTTGACTCAAGCTTTTTTGCTGAAAGATGCTGTTTTCTTAGGACTGTTGGCATTGTGTCTCTGGTTCTTATGGTATCAACTATGTGGTAAATTAAGTTTCAAACACCTTCTTTCATACAGACTTGTCAACAGAGGTAAAAACTACAGGGTGCTGTATGTACAGCCCCCCTCAAGTATTAGATGTCTCTTCTCATAAAACCTAAACATTTGGATCCCATTCTAATCACTTTTGTTTCTAAATCAGTACACAAGCCCTGTTCATGTGACTGTCACCAAAGGCTCAAGAAACAATCTCACTCCCAGCATGAAATCACTCCAGGAGAATGCCAAAAGCCAAATTCAATTTCAGGGCAGAGAAACCCATGAATGGGAAGCAAGAGAGGAAAAGCTAACTTGAGTTGCTGAGGAAACCCTATGAATGCTGCCCTATTTGTCATCTCAATTACAGATTTTAGAGAGGCCAACTGCTGTGACGAACAGCCATGCACAGGCACAAACACACACATCACACGATGGCACATTTCGTAGTTACTGACTGCCCTTCACCTTCCCCTCCTGGGTTTTTTTCAATCTCTTTCTCCTTTGTTCATTTTCTGTCTTTCATAAAAACACACTGATATAAATCCCTCTACCCAGTCACAAGTGCCCATTACAACATGGTATGGAAAAGGAGAGAGGGAAGGCAGGAAGGGTAAAAGGATGGATGGTCCAGTGGTGATAGAAAAAAATACATCAGAGGTGAAAGATGTTCAGGATAGTCAGATTGATGGTCAGATCAGAGAGGTAGGGAGCTAAAAGATTGACCCGTTGACCTATGTCTGATGTCTCATAAGTGCTGGGTCTTGTTGTGCTCCCTGGTTTGATTGTAAAGCAGCAGGCAAGACTGAGGGGGGGATGGGGGAGACAAAAGTATTAGATGAACCAGAGGAGGTGAAATGTGTCCTTGTAATGAAAACATTTCATGAGATAGGTTTGACTATCTTTAAGGAAGTTTAAAATTTTCAGACTGAGTGTAAGTCCATTTGATTTTAATGTGAAATATCAAATGTTTACTTAGCAATGCGATGAGAGAAAATATCTCCTCAGATTCCTTCCTCTCCAGAGTCATATGAGACCTTAATGATTGACAATGACAACCTCCTCCACAGAGCTTGCTATATTAATTTCATATAGGTCACTGAGCATTGAAACATACTGCTCAGATGACCTGAAATGAATGTATATGCCTCTTCGTACCTGGTTTTAATTCCCCTTTCCCCTTGCCAATGTGTCTGTTTCTATCTATCCACATCTTTACACTCCTGCTTTTTCTTTTTTCCACTGTGATACATGCAAACAGTTTGTTTATCCTGTTGTAATAAGGATCATGAGGTTATGTGGATGCCATATAGCCTCTGATCTGTAGCTAAGTAGATACATTAGCCCGTCTAACCTCTTCTGCCCTCTGCTCTTCTGTCACACACAGCACACTAAATCTAATTCGTTTCTGAAAAATAAAAGAATGCCGGGTGAAATCGTATCATCCAAGGCCATCATCTCAGTGAGAGAGGATCAATATTAGGGAGCCAATAAAGAAACAAAGACATCAAACGACCCTATAAAGAGAGAGGTACAGCTGTTATTTATTAATGCTACTAACATCAGACTTCAATGGAAGTCTGTGTTCCTTCAGCGGAGGAAATATGACGCCTGCGTGTGCTTCTGTTTACTGAATGTATTATCCAGCAAATGTAAACACTGATGCCCAGTAGCGTAGCCTTCAAACAACCCACGGCTCTGTTTTTGTTTGAAATGTGGCAAAATGCTTTCACAAAAAAATATGTATCCACGGGTGTCGTTAGTTTTTATGGATCTGCCAGTGGACTTGGAAAACAAAAATGATGCCTTGGATTTATCCTGTTTTCCTAAGAAAATCAACATCTGGCAAGGCTGTGAGAGAGTGATAGAATTGGATAAGCAAGCTTATAATCACATTAACAACACTACCCACCAAACCACTGACGCTGCACACACAGAGCAGTAGTAGTTATGTGAATGGCTGTATAAATGTTAAGTACCGCGTGCATGCTCAGCAACCCGACCTGAGATAACTAAAAGATAAAAATGCCCGGTCATTTACAACAGGTAGTAACAGGAGCTTTATGTACGGTAGTTACACTACGATTAAAAGCAGTTTTACAGTAGTAGAGTAACCTCACAGAGTTCTTTTAAAGGCTGGTTTCAAACTGAATAGACAGTCTCACACCTCAAGAAACCCAAGGTCATAAAAGTATAGCAGTACTCTTGTCATGTGGAAAACAGACCTGCAAGCAATTTTGGTGTGTCTATTAGCTGTTCATTGAAGTAAGTATTTTAGTAGCCATTACGAAAGGCAAATCCCTGAGCTTTAAGGTTTATGCCCAGGCCTCTGAGCTGAAATAACAGCTCTCAGTTTATATGAGGTCATAAAGAACTGTAATGATACCGGGGAAATTAGTTTCTATGGAGGGGGTGACGAAAGGAGGGAAAATGGAAGAGAAGAGAGGAGAAGTGATGGAATAAGACTGTGAGAGGGCAGAAAACAAGAAAGGGGATCAAAAGATGCTGAGGAACCCGAGAAATAAAAAGAGAGCAGAAAATGGATATTATGTGCAAATGAAAGAGGAAAAAGGAGGGATAAAAGTCTCAGCCAGTGTGTTCAAGTGTGACTGTGTGATTATGAAGCCAGACGATTTAGGGTTAATGACACATTGTAAAATTAAGCCTCAGTTCAGCTGTCCTTCATTAGAGTGAAGCCTGCAGTGCAAACTAGTCACTCAAACACACACGCATGCAGTGTAAGCTCAATCTGCTCTTTATTAGACAACAGCTGGGGGTACACGACAGCTTGACTGGACACTCTCACACTGTAAACTCTGACTGACCTTCATTAAACTGTTTAGTGCAGTGGTTCGCTAACGGTTTAAATGGATGACCTAATCAGTGCCATGTGAGCTCGTCTCACTGTCAGTAAGCGTCTCAGACCAAGAAGACCACTTAACAAGCTACTCAGACAGAAAGGCAGGATTAGGCTCGGCAGGAGACGCTGATGAAATGCTTGGAATGTCAATCTTTTAACATTTGTCTTTAAATGCAATCTATTTCAGGAAATTCTGACTGAACTCAACTTTCTGTGCATTGACACAGGTGAAGAGCTTACAGTCTCCTGGCAAAAAGCTTCATTACATCTTCCAATTACAAGCCTCTTGTCAGAAAATGTAAGGCAATGCTTATGTCGAACTTTTAGCCTTCATGTTATTTTAACAGAAGTGCTGTAAATCAACTCCACTCATAATGTTTGTGTACAACTAAATGAGTAAACATGTTAGTTCTAGCTGTGGAGTTAGAACGAGTTGGAACAAGTCTCAAAAGGACAAAGAAGAAACTGTATCTCCTGATATTGAAATTAAATAAACTTTGTAAGAGTATGTAAAGTATGTTAAGTATGGATAGTGATGGGGAGAAGGAGTGATAGTCAGATTAATTAGTATTACAGATTTACCAAGCCACTAGTTTAACCCTTTCATTAAAAAAATATAACAAAATACATGCATTAAATAGCACAGTATACCATGATACCACCACAATCTCAAACAAAACTTTGATCATTTTATTGATATACTGTCCAGCATTAAATGAGCCTTATATCTACAAGGAGCAGGTCCCTTTTCAAAGACGTGACCATCGTGCACAGAATGGGGTGAATCAGTGACAAGTCTTTAGAGGCAGTTGTGCTCAAAAAAATAAAATGTGCTGAAAGAGCGTTTTAATTTCGAACTTGACAGCTAGAAACTTTTAAATGTTCACATCTCTAAACAAATAGTTAAACATGATCATGCTGTATACTTACATTGATCCACATGCATTTTAAATATAGATTAAAACAAACTAAAATAACATTTGATGAGATACCAGATACCCAGAATAAAAAGTTGTATAACTTTCAAAAGCAGGCCAGATAACTATGTCGACACTGTCATATGACTTTCGAGTCTAGAGGAAAGCATTTGTTCCTACACATGACACTCAGTCTTTGTTTTATCTGTGAGCGGGTAGCCTGGGATCATTTTTCATCAGCTGATCAATGCATAGCTGCTTATATTCAATCATACACTGATTGCTCTTGTGTGTGCCTTTGTGTGCTGAAATACCTTTAACGGCCTCGTCCACCACCTCCACCACTCGATCAATCTGCTGGACCTGAAACACAGTCAGACAGACACACATGGGAAAAGTTTATTGATGCTGACAAACCCAAGTGCACACAGCAAACAAAAGCCTTCTATTGACAACCCCACAAACACAAATATACTGATCCACGTTTAAACAAGGTTTGCATGTAAATATACACAAAAGACAATGCAGAGAAACGCTCACCAGCAAACAAGCACTAACAGATTCAATCACACTCAGTTTCCTACAGCTGAGATTAAGTGGTATAGATTTTTTAAATGCCACTAGGTGTCTCCGCAGCTGTAGCACCACTTATATGATGTATTGACAGAGACACAGCCGGGTGGTAGGATTTCATAAAAAGAACAAAGATAGAAAAACATGAAACATAGAGTGGGTTCTTGATAGATAACACTAGAAGAGATAAACTGAATAAGCGTACCAAAACTGTAATGTTTTGATAAAGGTTTTTTTTATTATTATCTTTATTTTATGCCAACCCTTCCCACTAAAACACCAGTGATTCATATGACACCAAGACCCAACTTAACGATGTTGACAAAAGTGTGAGAATTTTTGTTTTTGGGGAGGCAATGATTCAATTATCCACAATCTCTGTGCAAATCATTTGCAGAAGAGGCAACAAAGAATGATTGAGAAAAAATAAACAGGCAGGTGTGAGGGAGCAGTAAACAAAATTGGGGATGGTAGACAGATTTTTTCTCATTATTGCTTTTCTTTTTCCTCTCAGCATCCCCTCCAACTCTATATCATTTACCTTCTCTTTTTTTAGGGGCTTTAGCCTGCAGCATGCATTCTCAGTGCCTCAAGGTCTATTACCCAAAGAAACTCTTCTCTAAAACGCTCACACAGATACACACTGTGCCTTACAGGAAGCAGTTCTATGCATGTTACACACTGTGGTGTATCTGTTTTTCTCATAATGGTCAGCCAATTGAAGTCAGTGCAGAGAAGCAGCAGGTGTCCTAAAACACATGGAAGTCACTTTTTCTACACATTTAGTTGATTCTTAGATAGAAACTATGGCTACAGCTCTGCTTCATAAACCAGAGTGTTTACAAAAGAAAAACGTGTATGTGAGTTTTTTCAGTTGGATTAGACATCTTTAGAAAATCATTTGTCAGTATCATACACATTTCTTTCAGCATTTTCTCTAGAAGACCATCTCTTACTTGTGTTATATCTTATGGATGTTAAAGGGAAAATAAAATTAAAGGAAATATAAAATTTACAGCTTTACTTTCATTTTTGACAGAGTTGAGTCAGGGTGAGTTATGCGTTTGGCTGTTTTGAAACAGGTTAAATTTATGTAAGCTATTTTAATCAGAAACCTTAACTTATCTATTACTTTTGCAATGGAATTTTCAAGAGACAATAAGCAATGGTAATATGAGGAACCTTTTAAAGAGATCACCCGTATTCACTTGTATAACAACATAAGGCATTCAAACAAATAAACAGAGCTCTTAAAGACTGATGTGAGTGTTTCTTGTTTACAACAATGCTTACCCACAATAACCCACTGATTACCTAGCCGGCAGAATGTGATTGTTTGCACGTGTGTATGTGTGATGTGTCTCAGATACAGAATGTGACATGTCTACTTCAAAGAAGCGAAACACAGAAGGCTTGCGTGACTGTTTGTGTACCTTAAACATAATACACTTTCATCCTTTTCACAGTCCCTTCAGAGAGAAAACACACACAAAAGCTGACACGGGTCAATTAAACTGAATGTATTTAACAGGAGGAACTTTTTTTTTCTCTAAACTACGCTCCTCATCTAGCCGTTAGTGCAATCACAATACTCAAATTCATGTCTGCTTTTTTGCATCTCATTTACATAAACCACCAACTGTCGCTGTCATTGTGAGGCTGATTGTAACTATCAAGGATACACTAGGGGAGTGTGTGCATAGTCATATATCTCTGTGTGGTTGCTCATGCACACCCCCATCAGTTTGTTTGTTGGTGTCTATGTGTTTGAATGCATAATCCAATCTAGTCTAGAACGAAAGGAACAACTGTTGTTAACTTCCCAGATGTTTCTGTGTCGCCCTGAAGACTATTACATATACGAGCCTGTTTATCTGAATGTAATTATATTTTACATGCATGTCTCTTGATTTGACTGTTATTATGTTACAATGGCATGCTTGCTTACTGGAATAGAATTACTTCATTCATGGTCAAGGATATTTAACTTAACATTTGAGACAACTCTCCACACTTCTTTTTTTCATGGCAATAGCTTCCATCAGTAGTTGAATCTAGATACTTTCATTTATCTCTGTTTTCAATGCAGCAGCTTGTTGGTAAATAAGTAAATACATGGAGTACTATGCAGAATTTACCCCAAGGCTTTTTGCTATAATTTGTAAAGCAATGTCTCATACTCTGTGTCCATGGAGTAAAAAGGAATGTATTTTTGATGCTTAGAGGAGGTTTAGATACGAAGGACTTATTCAGCTCTGAAACACAGAATAAGTTCCTCCATTTGTATGTTTGAGACCATGTTTAAAAGACTGAAAGCTTTCCACTCAAAGAGCTGTTGTTTCTGTAATTACTTGCAAAACTGAACTCACAATATTGTTTCAATATGTAGCAGGTCTGAATCTCAAGTGCTTTGTTTGTCTCTAAAGTAACAGCAGATAGAAAAAACTCAAATTCTTTGATTAAAAATACAATCAGTGTTTTGTTGAAGATCACTCTTTCAGCGCTGAAGTGCAGATAATCTTGACATATCTTTTTTAGCTTCCCTGATAACTGAAACAGATTGTATATCAAACAATTATCACAAACCACAGTTTGCTCCACAGCATACTCTTACCTGCACCACGAGGTTATGAATGGAAATGCAAAAGCAGGACTTCAATACAAAACACCCAACACATCGACTTAAAAGGATGTTTTTTGCCTCCTGTTGTTATATCTGCATATTTCTGTGACCCCCCTGAGGAGGACTGAGTTTTCTTTTTCAGCTGCAATATTCTTTGTGTTTCAGACACTTCTGTCAGTGTGTAGTGTGACACACTAATCTCTTACTTCACATTATGAATTCAACACAAGGAGAGCGATAGACTCTTCAAGGTCACCTTCAAATTAGAAAAGAGAAGCACACATTGGTCAGGATGGGCATCAAAAGAAACTTCATATATTTCCCTTCTTCTTCAACTAAAAGCCCTCATCTTACTAAGGAGGTATAGACAACAATGCAGCAAATAAAACTGGATTGTTGAAAAGTTAAACAATTCTCCCCAGTGTTTTGGGGGGGGTTTTTAAGAGAGAGGAAAATGTCAAGGATGCAGACTAAAATGTTTCTATCAGTATTTAGAAATTATGGCCTCTGAAATCACGAGGAAGACTGCTGATTTGGCAGTTAAGCCTGGTTTATGACTGACATGTCCATTTGGCTCCGTGCAGATAAATGGCGTTATTTTAGCAGCATAGCCCCCTCTGGTAGACTGGTGTTTGCAATCCACCGCCCCCAGCAGTTTGGGAACGGAGGCCTACAGAGGCCAACGGACACCAACACACGTTGTATAAAGTGAAAAAAAAGTCTAAAAGCCACAAGTGTTCTCTCCTGCAACTCCAACGAGCTTTTTTTTTTGCATATGAGCATAAAGCATAAGCCCAGCCTTTACTCAGAGAATGATCAACAGCACCCTGCACAAAAAGGTTAAGACAAGTAGGGCAGCTTATGTTACAGCAGCTGTTTGCAGAGTGCATAATTATCCTAAATTGACTGAATGAGAAAAAGTGTGGCAGGAAAAAAGTGCACAAACAACAGAGATGACCACACCCCTGAGAGAAATGAGAATAACAGTCATTTCAAGAACTTTGGAGAGCTTCACAAAGGGTGGACTGGGGCTGGTGTGAGCGCATCAGTAGCCACTAAGCATTCTCAGGAGAGAGGAGCCACAACACATGAACATCTTCATTCCTAATGCATTCTTTTTAATATCATACCACTCATGAACCAAAGTAAATGTCAGAAGTGTTTTTTACTCGGCTGCCATAAAACGTGCAAATTGTAGGTTGTTCTTTAACAGTGTTGTATCTTAGGCTAGCAGTGTTGTTCAACTGCAAGCTTAAAATTCATTACAAAGCTCTGAAGGGAAGCTGCTCAGAGGAAAAAACTATTCAAAGTTTTGCAACATAAAAACATGAAAAAAACAAACAAAAAAAAAAACATGGAAACTGTTGAATCCAGTGGGGTCAATTGAATTTGGTCTTGTTTTTCAGGCACTGTGAACATTTATCACCAAAACTAATCACTTGCTATCAGCATATGTGTACCAAGTAAGAAGTCATTGCAGGTATATATGTTTAGCTGTCACAGTATTTTTCTTTTCATTTTTTCAAACTCTGTGATCTGATTTTTATCATTTATCTACCTTGAAATTCCTCACCCTCTTTCTTTTTTCACCTTTCTGTCCTATTTTTTACTTTGACTCCCTTTTCCATCTTCCTATCATGTTCTTCTAAGTAGCCTTGGTCTCGTCTCCTGGGGGGGTCTTATTGATCAACCAAGCGGCAGGGAGGGTGAGACAGAACAGGCACAGCAGGCCATCAGCCAGGTGAATGACAGGTCAAACTGTCCATGTGTGTGTCTGTCTACACTGGTAAAAGCTTCTCCATTAGACACAAATAAAGACAAATGAAGGGCAAAACTCAGAGTATACACAGCAGATACACATCCCTATGCTCCCTCAATCGTCTCCCTTTAAAACACACACATGCTCACATACACATACCCCAATGATGCTGAGTCCTTTGAGGTACTCCATCCGTGGCTGAGCCTGAGGGACACAACCTGCTACCACCACCTTTTTCTGCTGATCCTGGGCTTTTCTGTGAATACAAATACCAAGAAAAAGAAGAGAAGATCAACATAAGTGGGAAGTGTGTCAATTTAACACCAACTGTTTGGCCAAACCTTTTGAATTTTAACTTGCACGAGGCTTTTGAATAGAAGAGTGAGAATTTTAAAAAAGCCAAAAGTGTAGCTTTCAAAGAGTTACAGAGGAAATAGGCAGCATACCAAGTACCTTTTATTTATGATGGGCTGTGTGAATACAAGCATCATGTTACCTGTCTGTGAAACTTTCCTACAACACAGAGAAATCACTTTTCCTGTCCGTCAGTCCCTTCGGAAATCTCCATGAGAGAGTGTAAAAGAATGTTCTCCAGAAAATTCAAGAGTGAAAAGCTTGTTTGTTTTGGATAATCATTATTATTTCTTTTTTAGATTTCAACGAAGACAAAAACAGTGCATTCTGTAAAATCAATAAGGTATAATAGTGTATTCCTTTTTTCCGACAGCTTTCAGCCATATTTAAGCTTGAGGAACTTAAAGCCAAAAACTCTTGATTGAAAGGTAATGGTTGTTAGAAACCTGTTAGTGAAAAGTCACAGTATGTCAAGAAATAAATGATTTTATAATGAACATGAGGTTCTTGTACTTTCAAAAGATGCAAAATACTTCATGATTAACCCATCCTCTCATGCTTAGAAAACTGTGTTCTCTGTTGATCAGTTTCTACCTCATGGCTGCTGATGTCACCAACAACCCGAGTTGGATGAGAAAGTGTGTGATAGAGTGAGAGTCAGACATAAAATTCGTTGTCAAGTTGACACCTACTATCATTAGTGTCTTGCTAAGTTAGGCCCAAAGCCAAGAGTGGGGGGCAACATTTACTCTATTCTACTCTTCTTATTCTACTTTTCCTCTGTTATGCATTTCATGACACATTGTGGGAATAATGCATGTGAAAAATTTAATCCCACCTTTGCAGTTCATGACCACTGGCTATGCCCCTGATTGGTTTTTGTTTTGGTGAATGGATGCTCTGCACTTCATTGGTGACATATCATGTCATTCATTTCAACAAAAGATAGTTAAGTGAATGACAGATGGAGCTCTGCAGTGTGTCACAGAAAGATTACAAAACATTTGCACTTCAAAAGAGTGGATGAGTTGGGAACAAGACAGGCTGATTCCAGGCAAGTGATGGTGAAGCTACATACAGAGGCAGCTGCATTGTAAGCATCATTTAGTTCAATTTATTAAGCGTGTTTTTCAAACACATAATGTGTCATATCTCCTCTTTTTTCCCCCCATGCTGAGTTTCATACATATTAGAGCCAGGGTACATTTATATTTGATTCAGCTCTGTAGTTAGAAGGCAGACAGCTGTTTCATGGTGAAACATGTCAAAACTCTTCGGATAAAAGCACCACCAAAACATGATCACAGACACAAAACATAAAATTCAAAACATGGTTTTTCTGACTAGACAGGTCACTGCAACACCCAACAATCAGCCAAAAACATCGCCAAAGCAAAACTGGGGATTCAAAACATCATGTTAGTGTCAAATATTTAAAACATTCATGAAATAGTTAGACACAGTGTGAAGCTGTTCACTGGTAAGTGAGTTGGTACAGATAAATATTTTTCAAATTACTGTTAGAAAAGAACACTCAGATTATTTTTTTTTCCACAAAATGATTTGAATTAAAAAGGAGCTGGACACAGGACGGACACACAATATTGTAGCAAAACAGAAGAAGAGGGTGTGTTTGTGTGCAAGTGTGTCTTTGTGAGTTCTTTCTGTCACCTCCACTTAGTAGCAGTGAGATTTGAGACACTCGGTCTGTCTGACAAAAGCTTTTGGAGAAGCTGCCCAGACTCCAGCATGAATCTTTAATAATGAAGCCTCCTGACAGCTGGAGCGAGAGAGAGAGAGAGAGAGAGAGAGAGAGAGAGAGAGAAAGGGAGGGAATGATGTGTGGAGGGGGGATGAGGGGGAGCACATCAGTAAGGGAGGAATCATGGGAGGAGGACAGAGGAGGAGCAATGAAACTGGATGCGAACTGTCAGCTGTGTTTTAATTCAGACTGCTTGTGTATTCTGAAGCAAAACAAAGAAAGACAGTGATGGAGGCTGAGGGTGTGTGAGTGAGCAGGGCGAGGGGGGAGAGAGGGAGAGAGAAAGTGAGAGGAAGGTGAAGGTGGATGATTCAATTCAAAGGGCAGCTCACATTGTCAGGTGAATGAAGAAGGGTGGGACAGATGAAAGGTAAAATTGGTGAGGGAGGAAGGGAGGAGAGAAATAAATTTGCGTTTTTATGATTTTGACTATCTGGGGCTGGTTGTTTTATTCTTGTGACTTCACTCATATTGACTTCTATGGTGAGACAAGTGTTCGTAGGGAGAGAATAAAACTACTGATGATGCCATAAGAGATAAAACATGTAGAGTGGGTAAGAATCTGATGCCTCGCTAAAGCTGCAAAAACACATCCAGAGCAACTCAACATTTGAGATAAACTGATTATTGGCCTTGACCAGTTATCAGCAACGATATTTGCACTTTGGCACAACAGCATCAGATGACGGCTAGTTAGAGAAACAGCATCTAGAAATAACCTATTTAAACACTGGTAATCTCATTCTAAGTTGTAGATTACAATCACTCAAATATCTGGAGAGGAGACTTGTTCAAGATCACTTTGAAAGTCCTCACAGTCTCCTCAATAAATAATGGCACAAACAAAGTTAAGTGTATTTGTATTATTCAAAATTTTGACAACAGTATTTTCACTTTTACTGCAAATGAATATCAGCTCTAAATATCGGTCATCAGCCTCCTTGACTACACATAATGTGCATAGGCCCTGGAAAAAAAAGTAACATTTGGGTCTATTTGGGCTCAACAAACAATCATGTATCTATAGAGAGTTACTTTGGAAGTAATGTCAAAGGTTTGTACTTCTGTCAAATTAAAAAAAAAAAAAAAAAAAAAATTCTTGTTGATTACAGGTGTGAGAAACAAGATACAAAGGGTAGATACAAAAGTTTTATACAGTAATGATAAAGTGACAAAAAGTGGGGGGTTCCACTTTATCAATATTGTTCTTCCCAATGTTCACCAGGAAAAGTCTCAAACTGGCATCCCACACACACACACACACACAGTCTGCATAATTCACACAGCCTCCTGCCAAATTGTGCCAAACGCTCCTCTAATGCGTTCCTCTCTCTCCGCCCACAGACTCAGAGGCTTCGCTGACACAGAGAGCGAACAGACAGCGTCTGAGCCGTCGCCCCGGCGCCCCAGGGGGAACGGTCCAATCACATCGCACACAGCTCGTGGATGGGATGAGATGGAATGGGATTATGCGATGCAGTTGCCGTGGTGATACTTTTGAGCCTGTATGCACGCTGTCAGTGACCTAGACCAGAGCTGATGCCCCTTGAGAGCAGAAGATGATATTCTGTGTGTGTGCATACGTGTGTGTGTGTGTGTGTGTGTGTGTGTGAGTGAGTGTGAGTGTAGTGCACACGTGTTTTGCTGGCTTCCTGGCACCTTGCCCTAAATCTCTACGGCCCCCTGTCAACTCTGTTACAGCTCCCCATTGCCTCAAGACCACACACACCCAAGCACACACTTTTTCCAACACACAGGGTCCAATCACCCACATGCTCTGAATGCACTCAGCCCACATACCAATGGTCACGGGCAACACTGGCAAAGACTTAGTACAGTAGTTTATGCATACATGTATGACCTCTGTGTATGTGTGTATGTATGGAAGGCAGGCTGTGCTGTACATACTGGTTTGTAACAGCTCAGTGGACACAGTGAGTCAGTCAAATTAAAGCAGACTAAATGTCCAAATGAATTGATCAGATTGACTTAGAGAAGTCTTTTGCTGTAAGTATGACATTAAAATTACTCTAGGCATTAAGAAGTACTGTACTCCATGACCTATATAAGAACTCTCACAGCAAAACTTGAACTGAAAGTGGAGCCTTTTCCCATGTATTATTACAGACTTCTACTGCATTTTTACATAACCACGGATATACTGCAATTTCTGGACTATTGGGCACACCTGAATATGAATAATATTAAACAGAAAAAAATGTATACATTGCAGGCTGCACTTGTCTGTAAGCCACAGGTGTCCAACTGATGTTCTATGTTGCAACATTGAATGTCTACATGGAAAGATTTTTTTAACTTTTAATGAAAAAATGCTTTTTTACTAACAGTGCCTGTAACACAACTGGTTACACACTAGCCTACAAGCAAAGGTATTTTAGAGGTTCAGCCTCTTGTTTACATGGAAACTGCGTTCTAGCCGACCTAAAGCTAAAACTGTTGAAAACAGAGTAGAATTTTTCTGAAACACTGTTTCAGCCATGTAAACTGCTAGTCAGAGTTTTCAGTTGAAACATCGTCACACCCTGCCTCATGCATGCGCATTAGACTCACATGTGTGAAGCAGGACAACAACAGTAACAGTTGTAAATTAAAATTAAAGCCGCAAGCAGCAATACCCGGGCCCTCGCCACTCGCGGCTTTAATTTTAAAAAGCATCGATCTGTGTGCATGTCTGAACATGCTGCGATCGTGCCCAGACAGCCACATAGGAGCGAGTGCCATTCCTCCCCGCATGTGGCTGTACTTTTAAATTTATTTAACCTCTGTATTGAATTGTATACATTTTATTGCTTTTATTATGAAGATTTTTGTGGCTGTGGAATGACCTTGATCCATGTGAAAAAAAGCACGATGGCTCCTTTAAGGTTGCAGACCACTGCTCATGTGTTTCAGGGTTCAGCTGAAATAGAGTGATGACAGCATGAAATGGCTGCATGGCCACAGCACATTCCTCTGCTGCTCTTTCATGAGAGTATTAAAAATCACAATTGTCACACAGCAAAAATGGTCATTTAGTTCCATTTAGTGGCTGCACTGACACACAACACATCCACAGATTTAGAGTCATATAAGCCAGGAGATTGGGGGGAAAAATTCATCAGAATTCTAAAACTTAGAGTACTTCAAAAGTAAGGATTCAACTTAAATAGAATGATATAATCATCAAGTGGCTGCATGGCCACAGCACATCCTTCTGCTGCTCTTACATGAGTGTCTCAAAGGCTCATTCTCTGTAGTGAATAAGAGAGCACACAACAAAAATAATCATTTGGCTCCATCTAGTGACTCAACTTACACAGACAACCAAAGATTCAGTTTGGCCACCAGATGGAGCCAAATTACCATTTTTACTGGGTGCAGATTCTATCAGCTTGTAGCAGTGGCTCCACTGACACAGCACATCCACAGATACGCAGTCATATAATATGGAAAAAAGGGAATGGAGGAAAAAAAAAAAAAAAGTTACACTTGAATTTTATTTCTCTTAGTTTTAAGGTGTGTCCAGGGATGCAAAATGACAGTTTGTAAGAAATTTGAAGCAGATAGTGCTTTGAAAAAGGGACTCATCGAGAATCCTTGGTTCATGGAGCCACTTCAGCCTTTGACACTTCACCAAAGACACATCATTCAAAATTGGAACTTGACCTTATAAATGGTGCCTCTTGAAGATGTTTTTGATTTTTCTGTGCAATTGTTTTAATATTAGATCAAAGGGGGAGGAGCCATTTGTCACAGAGTAAAAAATTTGATTTCCTGTTGCCAATAGTGCCTTACTTTGCTTGAATAACAGCTACATGGCTGCACTCAGGCTGGGACACTGAACATTTGTGTGTGTTTTGGTCAGGATCTGACTTTTTACAAGAAAGTTATTAAGGTTTTTAAGGATTTTGTGTTTCTGAAAATTGGTCAACTTTGGGTGATCCTAGTGGCCGCATCCCTTGATATTATAACAATCCTTCAATAACTTTTCTTCCTCAATGTGTCTCGTATGCACATGTCTGATTCCAGGCTGATCCGACTAAAAACCCAGGACAAGTTTGAAAAAGTACGTACCCTGCAAGTGCAAAAATCCCAACTTTGACGCAAAATTTCAGAACCTTCAATTATATTTTTTCCAGAACATTTTACATTCGTCTGAAGGTCTTGGCGTGATAAATGTGCCCAAAACATTTCATACAAATCAGACAATGTAAAAAAAAAAAAAAATGTGTTTTTGGCGCCCTCTAGTGGCTATGCCGCTGAAGATTATAACAATCTCTGAATAACTTTTAATCATCAATGTGTCTAGTATACACATGAGAAATTTGAAAATAATCTGAAAAAAAACCCTAGGACTAGTTCGTTCGAATATGTACCCTAAAAATCGTCAAAATCCGACATTTGGGTAAAATTTCTAAACTTCCTATTCAGAATTCTGCATAGTTGTGAAACACTTTTTTTGTTTAAATCTTAAACATGTACACACTTCAAGATTTGAAAATAATGACCAGCCCACACTACAGGATTTCACAATCTTATATGGTTCTAAAATCGTTTTTTCACACACATAAGGAGACTATTTACCAAATATCTTTTCTTAAATTGCATGAGAGCGACTGCCCGCTCCTTGCAGCTTGTGAGAAATCCTGTTGTGTGGGCCGGTCATTATTTTTAGAATCATATACGATTTTGAAAACCCAACCAGCGAAGGAGCAATTTATATAAACACCAGATGATCAGCCCACCTCTTCTTCAGCCTCTTAACTGTTGTCAAATATAAAGCTTCTCCAGTCATATTGCCGACTACGGGCCTGGCATGCATATTGCAGTGTTTTCAGTCCCTCAGTGTTTCCATCTTAACATTTGCATGTATGTGTTTTCACTGCGTGTTTTTGTATTTTCAGGTGAAACAAAGTGAAACGTTATCATGTAAACAGGGCATACACGTATTTGCAGCATGAAGCTCATTAGCCAGTAAGAATCCATAAATTAGCTACATCATTGCTCAAAGCTTGCGAAAAAAGTTGTGGCTTTAACTCCAACATTTACGGTAATCACATTGTTTTGCAAATGAGCCATACTAGGAACAACTCACTTCGAAATGTTAGCAGATCTGTAAGCAAGGGTAGCTTGCAAAATCATCCTCCATACCAAACCAGACTCTATTCTCCTTCTCAAAGTTACTCATACACTAAGGCAAAGGATAAATAATAAAATCTTGGCTGAGAGGATTCACCAGAGGCTCTAAAAATCTGTCCATCATTTCTAGGACTCAGATTTTTGAGTTCAGAGATAGCATTTAGAGTAATCTACAAAAAAAATAAATAAATAAAATAAAATTTGAAATTTTTTATTACATCTATATTTTGTCAGTTAGAAAAGATCCAAATCAGACAGGCAGCTGTGAACGGTGTGGGGTATGTGTGTATGTGTGTGTGCCCTCTCAATGACTCTTCCTGCTGCTAAATACCCTGAGCCTTATACAGATAGCTACATAGGGGGGAAGAGGATGAGCTCATTACACACACACACACAAAGAGCCAGCCATATGCTCCTCAGCAAACATGTTGCTTAAAGAATGAGGTCATACTGGTGAGAGTGGTGAGGAGAGGTTGTGAAACTGAGATGTAAATATCGCCCCTCTGATTAGCTCTGTACGCTTTTTAACACAGTGACCCGTTCTGCCTCATCCTGATGTTTCAATGCATGGAAATACTAACCGAGAGCAGTATTGCAAAATAGAAGGAAAGAAGGAACATTTTTTGTTCACAAGAAATAACAGAGCACCAACACGTTATTCTATTCAGAATTATTCAATTTCATTGCAGTTTCAATTTTCCATGTTTGCGCTGTCCTTGCTCCTCAGTGTCCCCTCGTCCCTCATCCTCTCATCTGCACTCCAACAGTTTTCTGGCTGAGTTGACAGTGAGCCAGCCAATCAGCACACTCCTGACCTTTGTGCATTAGCATAAGCAGTAAGGGGCAAGGTTAAGTACCCATCAAGCCTCAGTAATTAAGATGTGAGCTGGTGTGTGCATGAGAGTGTGTGAGTGGGATGAAGTGAGTGAGAGAGGGACCAATTGTATTTCATCTTCCACTCTACATATTTTCCACTTCCACGAACTTCTTCTTCTACAGCACTGCAGTCTCAGAGCTGGTCACTGTTCCTTTTTCAATTCCAGTATTTTATTTACTAATAATAAAAAATATTCACGTACTGTACATCATTATGTATTTGTTATCTTGTAATTGCTTTTTCTGGTTATTTTGAGCAGGAAATGTTTCTTCATCTCTGACTGACAGCCCAGACTGTATGAATTTGTAGAACACACTCTGTCCCTCTGATTGAGAACAGCATCTCCTGTGTGAATAAGTGTGCTGGCAAAGTTTACTAAAACAACTGTCAAAATACAAACAGCATAAATAAAACAGCAGCTAACTCTGTGCCTGTGGGATCTGACTGCAGACAAACTCAACTAAATGAAAGCAGTTAATGTACCAGACAGGGGCCCTGTAGGAGATGTAGCCTGGAGAGGGGAAATGCATGACAGTGATTGACAGAGAAACTGTCAGAAATACATCTATAAACACGTGAAAAGGCGAGAGGAGGAGATGACACAGGTGAGTGTAAAACAGAAAAAAAGCAGATGGTTTGAGGAGATGAAAGTCATGAAATGAGACAGATGAAGAAGAGAGGGAGTCAGTGATGGTGTTCAAATCCTTTCAGTGCCACTCTTTATTATCTGGCTGTGTTGGATTCTTGGTTCTCATTGGTCAAAGCCAAGAGAGTGAGTTGTATTGCTCGACAGCACAGTCTCGAGGCCTGATCACACACATGAAATCAATCAGTGAAAAGAGGTCCAGCACACTTCACCTCTGCCTGTTGACATTGTGGCAAAAACTCAAGTTCCCGTGATCATTTTAAATCAGTTCACAACATTGATGCTAATTTGATACTTCGTTTAATTTGTGTAGGCAGCATGAAACTTCAGATTTGTGGTTACAGCAGAGAAGTGGACATTGAGGGAAAGACAGTAACTGCAAAAAATTGTTGTCAGTAGTTCATAGTTCAATACGTTAATAAATATTGAGTGAGATAGTGAGTGGGCAGTTCCACTGCTCGAAAGTGGACGATCATTGGATTACATTACATTGTGAGGTTTGATGGTCCTAAGGCGAGCAGAGGACATCCTGTCTTGTAACACCAGCAGAAAAAATGTGATTTCAGAATTAAGTGATTTATTTCAAAACTGTAAATTCCGAAAAATGCTTATCCATTGATGACTGATATGTCACACTTCAAAATACACATTTGTAAACTTCCTCATAGTTTAAATGCACATTAACTTTAAAGGTAGATATTGATTGTTTATCAGCAATTATCAATACACAGTTGTATTTTGAACACATTTGGTCTAAATTTACCTAAGAAAGTCTAAAAGCTCATTATCACCCGTGCAATGATCTGCTTTGTAAGAGAAATGCCCCCCACTCAACTTTTTTTTTTTTAATTTCTTTTTTCTTTTTCTTGTAAATACAAATGGAATACAGGAGAGGAATATTTTGGAAGGGTTGATGGGGCAAGTGGCTGGCAATGAGTTAAAAGAATAAAAAAAACAGATGGCACATCTTCTTATATTGGTGAGAGAGAAAGAAGGATGTCAGCAGAACTCATCAAGAATTGGAGGGGGATGACGAGAGCTTGGGAGCTGTAAAGGAGGGTTGTGAGTGAGGAAAGAGCGGGTTTGAGAAATAAAGCTGCAGCATCTTCTGAAGTCTTTTTCTCCAGCACGCAACACTCATTGACTCATGGAATAGCAAGGCTTGTTAGTCACTAAAACATGCTGAATCTTAAAGGAAATGTTGTTTATACTGAAAAAACATTTAACCAAGAAAAGGTGATGAAATGACAGCTGGTCCATAAGAGAGTTCTGGTAAATGATGTTAATAACTTGCTATAGGTGCTTTGGGCTCTAAGTACTAAACTATATTAAAACCTTTTTTAAGTCTTTAAAGACTAGCATTAACAGAAAGATGGAGATGAAACAGGGTAACAAAAGTGGATGGGGAAAGAACTTGTTTTTCACATTTATTGCCAATGTGGTTAATAAAGACGTCCACGTTCAAGCTAAGTTTTACAGGATATAGGCAATCTGTTGACCAATCAATACCGCTATAACATAGCCAGTTTATAGATAGCTCACATGGCTCTGTGGTTTATTAGACAGAGAGCAGCCCAACTGTCAACAGAGGCCTAGTAAACACAGGTAAAGGGAAATGCAAGGCTTTCAGATTATGACCTTCTAAAAAAATCCCCCGTGTGGAGAAATGGATGACATCTGTCTTGTAAAAATGAGGTGAATGTGTGATAAATATTGCATTACTGCAAATGAGTTGTAGTCACTGCTTGAATGGTTCATAATAGAGAAAATGCTAATAAAAAAAATGGCACAAAGGCAAAGGCCCACACAAACATTCAGTCACACATAATGTGCTGGGAATTGCATTAAAGATGAGCATTTTACAGGAAGATGCAGAGGGGAACCCCAAAGCTGAATCCACAAAAGAGTCCCATGAGTCTAATTTTTAATGCAAAGTCCCACTGTCTATGGGGGAGTGTTACGGGACACTGACATGGGAGCTTCCCCTCAGCCTGAGGCTGTTTTCTGTTATGCACAAACACATACACCCAGATGTTCAGTGTGAACATGCTTTACCCAAATACAAGCTTGTTCTTACAGGAAAAAAAGTCTGAATTCAGTTGCTTTAAACAGAGAAAGGTTCACAAAATGATGAGGAAGCAACTGAGTTTCAGAGGAAATCCGCCACTTGAATAAAATGTTTGGGATAAAATAGGGTTTGTTTCAGTTTTTCCATCTGTTTAGCAGATGAAAGATATATCTGGTGAGTAGCACCGCGTCAGTTGTGTGTCTGTTGCCACTTCCATCTCAGAATAAACAGGTCAGGTCACAGGGCACACACAGGCATTTATCATTCAGAGCATCAGCCACTCCCCATGAGGCCTTTTTCCTCTGTGTGAATCAATCTGAAAACATATGAGCATGTGTGCCAGCAGAAATGCATTTTCCTGCTTTTGTGTATATATGATTGCATGCTCCTGTAAATCTGTGGTTTTATGTGTGTGTGTGTGTGTGTGTGTGTGTGTGTGTGTGTGTGTGTGTGTGTGTGTGTGTGTGTGTGTGTGTAAAGAATTGTACAATTATTCTGATCCAGTAGAGGAGACAAGGAGAAAATCCTTGTGAGGATGACAGAGGTGAAAGGACATTCTTGGTTGAATGAATCCACACAAAATTAGTCCAAGCATAAACAATCATGATTGGTATCAAGGTCATAAATTATTACAGCCAAGGGTTTGGAAAAGTGGAACAGCACATGCTTGGTGACCTGGAAGGCATCAACAATCTTTGCAAATCACAATCTTTGCAAATCACAATCTTTGCAAATCATAATCTTTTATTTCCAGCCAAAACAAAGATAACATAATTGTACCATTCCTACATGTATTCCTATTTCCAATCTTAACCTGTGTGTTTTTTTTATTTTTCTTGGATCAAAACAAGTCTAGTGACATTGAATGACATTCCAATTTGCTGAAATGAGTAAGTAATAATGAGGAAAAACAGTGGTTGTTCAGATTGTAAGCAAGTACTACTTGAACAAGTAAAGACTATCTCAGGTGTTGGAAGAACATGAGGAGTGCAGGTGTATATAAATACAAATATTTGGTTGTAGTCTTAATATCCTAGCAAGGCTCTTGCTGAGTTACTTATTCAATGTTATTTTCTCTTACTAGTGTGGATTCTGAAAACAATGAAAGCCAAATCATCAATGTGTGCATTGCTGCAATTTGTGCAGCATTTAACTTTGCAATGATGCTCTCAGTTAGTCTTGTGCCCATGCAAGCAAACAAGTTTGATGACAAATCTTAGAGTCATATCTGCAGATGTAGCCTTGTCTGTGACTGATCTGTATGTCATCCAACGGCTGAATGAGACAAGAATTCACACCAGGATGTCAATGCTGTATACAGCAAACAGTTGCCCTGGATCTGATTAACAGTTAGTTACCATGGCATCAGTCATAACCAAGAAGCCATGGTGATAAGTTGTTTTCATTACATTTTGATGTAAATCAATGTGTCCAGAAGCAGCAAGGGAATGTGAGCGCCATTTTTCAACTACTTACCATTGCATCTGAGCGCAGTATTAAGGTCTTCAAAAACAGAGCATTAAGTTATCAACATACTGGAAAAACATCTTCTGTTACTTGTCTAAGGCTTTTGAGAACCTGATGCATTGGCTAGTAATTCTAAGTTTACTGAATTTTTTTGTTTAGTTTGTATTTTCTGTTTATAAAAGCAATAAATATATTTTCCTTTTCAATTTTTCAGATGAATATCTTGGTATGCACGTTTTCACCAAGCTGTCCTGTAAAGGTGTTTAAAAGTTGACTGTATCAATAATTTACTGGCCTATGTGTTGAGTCAGCTTACTGAAAACTAACCATCCATCTAAAAAAGGTATCATCAGTGTATTCAAGTCATTCAGAAAACTTAGTTTAAGCTTGGTAAAGTGGTTTTGTTTTTAATTTAGAAATGACTTTCTCACTTTTTTCAACCTTATCTACCTTCCTGTGAAACTGTTATTATTCTGGTTCAAAAACATCTGTTTTGAAAAAATGACAGAAAACATATTTGAATATTCATGAAAAAAAATTGTTTGAAGTCTTAGAAATATTTTGGCTATTTAAGTCTTCAACCGATTTTTCTATCCACATTTTAGTATTTGCAGGCATGTGTATTCCATGTGTGTTTCATTTATATGTATTTTATACATCTCTGCATCTTTCACAAGTTAGTGTAGGCTACTGGAAGTAATTTATGCTATGTGAGAGCACATGAAAGCAGATTTGCAAGTGTATGTACAGTGCGAGCATTGAGGGACTATGCCATCCATGGGAGTCTCATTATAGAGCTAAAACGTCTGAGCATCTATTCAGCCTTCTAATTTCCCTGACTGATATCTCCTCTTCTGTGCAGCCTGAAGAGGCTCGGCTGTGGCTCATCAGTCCCTCTGTAAGGCCTCCTTGTTCAACCACAGTGCATTATTTATTCTAAATAACATTCCTTTAAAAGCCAAGGATGCAGCCTGCACAACAGCCAACTGTCGAATAAATTGCTTTGCGGGATGCTCTTATACTTAGGAAAAATTAATTTATGGAATGTTTGAAGAAAAAAATTTCCCTTCACACATACTCTTCTTGTTTGAGTCGACACCAATTAAAAGGAAGGTTCAAGGCAAGGTTCATTACCATTAGAAAGGAGAAGAGAAGGAGGGGTTGAAATGTTGGAAGAAAAATGCTTTACTGAATGAGGAGGTGATTTTTAAAATACACTCAGCTTATTAGAGAGAGGGTGAATATGTTTCTATTTGGAGTTGAATAGCGCTGTTGCTGTGTCTTTTGTTGAACCATGGTTGATGTGTCTCTCTGCTGCTCCCTTTTGCACAGCCCTCACACACTTTAATCATTACAGATCATGTTTAATAACAGCCCAGGTTCTACGACCTATACTATCCAATGCCATATCATATTTATTGCATGGCATTTGTGTCACATTTATATATATTACAACTTAATACTTACCATTTAGTTTCTGGCAAAGATTTGATAGGTTTTCATAGGACTGAGTCTATTAGAGCTACAGGTAGTGGCTTCAGTGGCTCCCAGGAAAATGTTTTTTACTCGAGGAATTGTGGAATAATATATGTGATCATATCGAATATCAAACAAACTTGAAATCAAAATAGTATTCTTAGATAACTAGGGCACTTTTAATGTTTTTATTCCACTGTTTAAACAGATTGTGTGCAGGCTCATAGCTTTAAAAAATGGAGTGAGCAGGTGTAAAGGCTATCTTAAAATTAATCTCAGATATGAGTACACATAAAGAATGCTAAATCATCAGTGCAACAAATAAATATCATATTCAGGCTAAACAAACTACAAAAATCTCAAAAGTTGCCCGCAATTTAAAAGAGATGCAGTAGAGAAGCCCTCAAAGGTAAAAGTAATGCATTCAAAAGTAGTGGCTTTGAATAAACATCAAGGTCTCATCAAGTTTTCATTCGATTAGAACTCTGCAACAAACAGTTTTACATTATGTATGTCAATGCCCTCAGGAGAGTACATCGTTCTACCTTATCTGACTCAAACACACAGCCAGCCAGACATACATGCACGCACAACAATTTAATCACAAGTCACTGGCATACCTCAGTGATATTCAGCCAGGGAACTCACAGTAGCCTATATGCCACATGTGGCCTGATTCCCCTCAGCAATATCCCTTCTCCCCATATCCAGCTATCTGTCTGTTTGTTTACAGCACCTCAGAGGTTAAGTTTTGCCCCGGGTGTGTTAAGGCACCGACCCACCGACCCCATGCCTTACAGAAGTTGGCATCTTGCTGTGTACGTTCCTGTGCATCCATCATTCCTCATACATGATGTACCTATAGCCAACTTGTACAGTAGGCCTTGGGCTTGTGTCACTCCAAATATCATTTGGTGAAATAGGTTCTTGGCTAGTGTGCAGCATTCTGGCCATCTGCTGATAACGTAAAATTAGAAACATGCCATCTTATATGAAGGGAGATATGCTATGATGACATCTTCAAGGCATATACTGTGTGTACACACCATCAAAGGGACTGCAGAGTGGTTAAGATGCCCAGATAGCCACAAAGTTAATAAAATATACATGCAGTGACTGATGTGTTCATGTATGTTCTTTACATGAGGCTCTGAAAACAAACCTGAACTCCCCCACCTTCATCTGACATCAAAAATGACCTCTTTACATTATCTCCTTCACTCTAAGACTATTCATTTAAGTTTCTCTCTTCCTCAAAGTTGATCACCCCTTCATGCTGTCATCTATTTTCTGCTCCTCTCCCTCACTTCCACTCCACGTGTCTTAAATTCCCCCTCGGGTTCAAACATAAGGCATGCAAAGGTCAAATCTCCTGACTGTCATCTTGCATGACTTAATGTATATCAAAGCCGTCTCCATGCTTTAACATATGGACTCGAGATGTGACATCCATGAAGAGAGACGCCGTGTATGTATCTTTATCGGTATGTGTGTGTGCGATACAGAAAACTTTCTTGGATACTTCTGCTGTCACTTGTCACCCTTAAGGTTCATGGAGAAAGAACATACTCATTCAAAGGGAGGGAACGCCATCCTTTGTAACTTGCCGCCAGTGTAAAGTATCTCAGTAATTTCCAGGTCAGTGCCTGTTTGGCTAACACTAGCTGAAAAAAAACACAACCATGGCTCAGCGGGGAAAATGCTAAAAGCTTACAGGTGCTCCTCAGGAGGACACATGCACGCTTCTTTCCTGCTATTGCTCTTTTCTTTTTCACAGTTAGGCATTATGAATAAATGATCGAGCATGTTGGAACAGCTTGCCGAAACAGACGTTAAAGGATTTCTTTCCCTGTGCAGGTCAACTTTTGTGCCTCTTGGTTCATGATGAATATGCTTTTATATTATTTGTATGTGTGTGGTCAGGTTTGTTGTGCCCACAGTGTGTTTGTCCGTTGGTGAATAGATACAGGTTGATCAGGTTTCCTGTGGTTCAGCGTTCAATCCCTCTGTGTGTAACTAAAGCTACTCGAAAGGAACACAGCAGCTGGTATACTGGCTGTTATTCGCACACACCTGCCACCTGAGTCACCTAGTCTCTTAGGCTTTTTCACCCTCCTTTTTACAAACACATTCAGACACAAACTGAGTCAGAGTGGATAGAACATGAAAGATAAAGGTGAGCATGTCTGCACTGGAAAACCAAATCCATAGTAAGAAGAAGGGGATACTCTCGCATTAATGTTGCTGTCTTTCATGTCACTGAGACAGTCTGACATCAGGAGATCAAGCAAGGGAGGGAGAGAGGAATGAAGACAAAAAGGTTTTCAGTGTGTGTGTGTGTGTGTGTGTGTGTGCGTGTGCGTGTGTACAGGTTAGGAGAGGGTCAGTGAACTATTCTCCACATGCCATCTGTCAGATCAGCTACGTTTCACACTGACATTTCCCCACATTCAGTGACAATGTCAACCCTCAAGGACCCCAGTCCAGTTCATTCACCAATACAGGTATTTCTTATCAAATGTGTTGACTCAATCCATCAAACGTGCAGCTTACACAAGTGTCACTGACATGAAAAGACACCAGTCTAATCAGACCTTCCGTATTTTCAATTATTTTTTAACTTCAGGGAAGCAACATGATGTTTTTCTCAAATCTCAGAAACAGCAGCAAGTTTCGACAATTTCATTATTGACTGACTTGCTGCACTGTCTGGGCCTAAGAAGCTACCCTTTCTCTGTTGCACCTCTCTCAAAAGGACTACATTTGTTCGTACTTTCTTTCCACAATGTTTATTAACTGTAGTCTGACATCATGGGTAAAAGCAGAAGTCCTCTGGTTTATTTTGCCAACACTCAAACTTTTGAGCAACATGAGATCAGATTTCTGTTGCTTTACACTTCATTTATGTGGCTGTGGCTTTAATGGTAGAGTTGCCGCCATCCCTCAATCAAAAGGTCAGGGGTTCAATGCCAGGAGTCACATGCCATGCCATGTCCTTGGGCAAGAAAATGAACCCCAAATTGCTCATGCTGTTGATCAGCAGGATGTGAATGTATATGAATAAGGTGAGCTGATGGTCTCTGGCTTAAACTGCCATCAGTGTGTGAATGTGGTGTGAATGAGTGAATTTGACTTGCAGTGTTCAAGTGCTATAAAAGTACAATTTCATTACCAGTCCATTTATCATGTGGGTTTCACTCTCCATCTTCATGTCTATCTTTCCCCCTTTCTTTTCTCCCCCTTTCTTCTTCTTTTGCTCCAATGTCAGTCCTAATGAGGTGCTTATTAGATGCATGGTTCTCTTCTGAATAACACCGCCACGATTCCTGTGGAAAGTATTGAAATCCCTGCTTTTAAAGTACACTTTTGGCCTCGGTAGCAACACTACACCTTTATGCTTTAACCTTACTTATAAACAGACAACATAGAACTTTTTACTGCATAAATCTGAAGTTAAGCGTAACCTTACATTGTGGAAACCATTCCCTAATTGTTAAAAGGCTGTACACTGCAAGATTCAGACAAAATAGAGACAGATTTTTTGACGTAGCCAAGGATTGACTAGAGTTCCAGATGACAGTTTCTAAACTCAGAGTGTGAGAAGATGTGAGAAAGATGGGAGATGTGGAGGAGACTGATGGATGTAAAGAGGTATTGGTGTGACCTTGGAAAAGTCTGTTATTATCTACTGGGGAAGAAATCACCTGGCCAATGCATCTGAAAACACTCCAGAATCCACCTTTCTCCACCCTCTAGCTCCTCCACTGCCTCTTTAACAACTCCCAAAAGAGGAATATGTTACTGCTTGAAATAACTAAACTCAATTAAAGTGGAATAAAGATGACTCTTGTGGGTCTTCTGCATTCATTAATTGGGAGCAAAATAACCTCCCTCTCATTTATGTCCACATTTATGCTTCTTACTTGCTCTCTTTTCACATTTCTTTCCTCACTCTTCTTCTTACATCTGCTCTGTTTATTTGCTGCTCAAGCATTTTAATGTGCTTCAGTGCAGAACAAAGTTAAAAACAGTGCAGTTGAGGCTTTAAAGGACACTGGCCATGTCTCCATATTAGTTGAGTGAAAGAGCACAGACACAATGTTACTTTAAAACAGGAAAAAAAAAAGAAATTCAATATCCTGTATATGCATCTAAAGGAAAATATACTGCCATCTTTCCATTTTTAGAGACTCCGAACCTAATCAAAACCAAAATGTCACGGTTAATTCTGTTAAAAGTCCAAAATAATATAAAACTTTAATGAACAGTTATGATTATCACCAATAGAAATACCAGTCAATCTGAGCCAACTCTTTGCATTACCCTGTATCTCTGATCTGATTCATGTGCATCTCTAGTTTATACTTATTTGCACTTCTTTAGAAGTATGTTCAACTATTACTTTTTTTTATCCTTTATAAAAGATAAGATTGCCAAAGTGGAAAAATAATCAGTACTTATTCAGAAATATATTTTGTCTGTTTACTGGCCAGAGTAACGGTACTTCTCCACTTACTCTCACTGATAACAAAGAGGTCTAACTACCTATTGGCCAACAGCTGGTTTGATTTTCTCACTGTGCTTTCCACCCACACAAATGCTGTAGGCATGTTGGAGGTACTCAAGAAATGAGTTAATGAGCAAGATAAAATGTTAATGCGAAAGACTGAAGTGAGAACTGAGAGAAAGGAAAGAGTGAAGCAGGTGTTAGATCGATGAAGTGGGAATTTCTGAATTTAATCAAGCCCAAGAGTGAACATATGTGTGAGTGTGTGTGTGTCTGTTTGTGTGTGTGTGTGTGTGTGTGTGTGTGTGTGTGTCTCCATTTCTCTCCTGTCACAATAGAGGTAAAAAAGGTCTTGAGAGCAGGCCTCCCACATGCCTGAAGGGGAACACATGCACTCGCGCAGGCACATGTTATCATGGGAAATAACTTCATACCAAATGGAGCTTTGTCGTGTTATTGATCAGCAACGCCCACAAGCTTCAGCTTATATTTTCTAAGCTCTATGCGCCCAAAAATGTAGCATAGAAGAATTGAAATACCCCTTTAAATGACATGGAGCAAACAGAAATAACCCTTTATAAGATAATGTGAGCATGCATGGTACATAATATGAAACAAAATTAGGTTAAATATGAAAACACAGTTTGGCTTCGCACAAAGATGATGAAAAATTGACTTCACAATAAGTCACTGGACTACACACACAAAGACACATATTTGTGTGCGAAGCTCCCGCAGACACAGACAGGTGATTCATCAAAAGCAGAAGAGAGCGTGGCCTCCTGGACCTTTTCAGCGACCTTTGACCTCTTTAATGTGACCTATGTGGCAGTCCAGTGCAGATTTATCAAACAACATAATGAGCATTACAACTGTCATCGCTTACTAATGTACAGCTCTGTCTCACAAGGAAGTAAACATAATATATAGACCAAATAATGACAGCAGCACCTTGACGGCCTCCTGCGGAGACCCCCCATCTCAACATATTTCAACATTTTCTTATTACAGCTGGCAGCTGACATTGTTTTTCAGTTCTGCTCTTTTGGCCTGCTGCTTTACTCTTTATCTCTGCATTTACCTCTGACTTCAATTCCCTATCCTTGTGCTTGTCAGATTGTACCACACAAAAACGCAAGAACACACACAAGAACACACACACAAGTCAGTCACTGGTGCTTGATTTGACATGTGATCACTCTGCCAGTGGGTATAATGTATCTCTGCTGCTTGAGTCATATCGGTATGCAGGATAATAATGGAGAAATCTGTGTGACAGTCTTAATCATACCGTGATGGTTTTACTAATTGGTGTTCAAATTAACAAGATAAATTAAAATCTCATAAGTGATGGATTAGTTCTATGTATCTAGTGATTGAATGCCTTTGATTACCCCATCTACAAATATCGGAACTATGCACTGGTAAGAATCAAATTTAAGCATAACTATATTCAATACAGGACTCACACTGTGATATGATAAAATTAAGCAGTTAAGCAATATTAGCAATATTATAATAAGAATAAAGGGTTTATTTTCAAATTGTGTGAACCAGTCACTGACACACAACACAACCTCAAACAACTTTTTTTATTGTCTTGGCTATACAAGACACAAATAAATGGCTATGATCAGTATATTTCCATTCATGCATGTGATTTTGCACTGAAAGTGAAGTTTCAGAAAAACTGCATCTCAAATTTACCCCATGAACATTTTCCCTTCTCCCTATTTCATTTACACATGGTCTTCATTGTAATGGTGGTTTATAAAACAGAGCACAGCACATTTCAGTGAGCTGTCTCCACTTTATACATCACCTAGCGTTCATAAGATATGCACTTTATGCAAAAAATTATACATGAATGACAAAGTCTGTAGTCATTATTCAAGTATCCTGCAGTTACCATCTTTTGAAATGTAAAGCCTGTTCCATCCTTTTCCAGCCGTTCAATCTGAGTGTCAGTGGCGTCCTCGTCTCTTAATAAGACATCAACATGTTTCCTGAGAAGTATAAGAATTGCGTGACAAGTCCGTCAAACCCCCCACTGTGAGATTTAGCACCCCTTCACTCCTTTAAAGTGCACACTACATAGAGACTGATCTGCCAGAGGGAGAGAAAACATTTGAAACATGAAACAGTGGTAATCCTATCACATCATAGTGTGGGGACGAACACACTGTGCTGTTATATCTTCTTTTCCTGTTTTTTCCTGTCAATCTCCAGTTTAAACACTAATATAAGTCTCATATAAGACATAAATGTGGTATCTAACAGTGAAATATGTATGTTATATCAGCTTGTCTATTTATTTTACAACCATGATTCAGGTATGGTTTTGAAATCTCAAGAGTACACATTCAGAAAAGTCAATGCATACAAAATACAACTAGTCACTGGTAAATAACAGAACAAATGACCTCATTTACCAGATTGGCATCTGTAAGTGATAAGGGATGAATATTGACTTTAATACAGTTTTGCTTCTTTGGGTCATGATAACATTATAGGTGATGATATTGACTCAATTTTGAGGTTTTAATACAGATTCGATAGTTTGCATCAATGAAAGAAAAGCCCATATCATACACTGAAGCAGACATAGTCATATTTGTTCAATAATAATGCCTGGTGGTAATTATCAAGAAATTAATCCAAAATTATTTTTACCATGAAATTGTTCTATCGTAAAAATAAATATAGAGGATACAAGCAAAGAGCATGGTCTGAAGTGCACATTTACAAAGAGATCACTCTAAAGGTTCAACTATCTCATAAGTGCCACTCAATCGCTGATGATTTCAACTCTACGAATGTTGCCTTTACCCATTGGTATGACTACTTTCATTTCATGGGTAAATAATACAATGTAAAGCATGAGTGACTTGATCTTATCACTCAAAATGATATTGCATGTTTGAATTTATTTAAAACAGGCATATAAATGGTTGTTTTATTAATTGCAACCTATTAATTGCTATGTCTAAGCACCTTTTACATACACACACAGACACTTTATAATTCTCTCTACCCAAGGCAATTGCAGATGGCTGGTTCCATATTTACTCTTCTTTCCAAACCATTTAAAAACTTTAATCCAAAACTGTAGCATGAGACATCATGGTATGGAATATGGCTTGACTTTTAATCTGACTGGTCTGAGCGTGTTCTTAGATTTGAGACATTTTTCTTGACTCTTAAAATGACTAAAATAGACAAATCACTCACTAAAATTCATGAGGTGATGACCTGATTTTCCTACTTTTCCCTTTCTAGTATTTTAGTTCCAACTATTCACCCTTATCTCAGTCACATTCCCATAGAAGCTGAAATGGTGGACATGATCATTCCCTACCCTCGATTTGGATAAGGCATTTTTTTAAAGCCCTTCATCCATTCTCGATACACTTTACAAAGCGCAGAATTTAACTGAGGATTCAGCTATGAAAGCCCAGTTCCTTGCAATGCACCAGGGTGAAAGGTCCCTCCTTTATCTTCAATCCTATATTAACTTGGCCTCTTACGGCTTAAATCCACAATCAGGGATCAGCAAAAAAGACCGGGGCTCAGTGGGGTGCCTAAAGAGCCTGACTGTCTGCACAGATAAAAGACGAGACTTGTTTGTGATTGCTGTTAAGGAAAGCTCTTACATGGAAAGCAAGCAACAATGTCCTAGAATGTCACTACGCAGACATTATTTAAGGGACGTATAGGCCAATGCAGCAAATCAGAATATAAGGATCATTTTCTTTCGATGTCCTGCAGATTTAAACTTTCCATTATTTGAGTTTTGTGGAGTATTTATCAGACTGTTTTAACTTTACAAGTTTGTCCATACTACATATATGATGAGGAGCTCAGAAAAGATAATCCATGACATCCAAGGAACTATCTAATCATTTCAGATTATCCTGAAATAAAGACACTATCTTTTAACCCATCAGGAGCATCAAATTCACCATGTAAAAGCTCTAATGACAATCAAGGGCAAGAGTCACCTCAGGCTACATTTGAAAATTTGCTGATGTGTGCCCTCTCCTCCTCCCAGACACATTTCTGTTAATCCTTTGATTATTTTTTTTTTCCATCTCATTTTGGCCGATAGAAAACAGACTTCTCCTCCACATTTACATCCTTGGAAAACATACAAAAACATAATCACCGCAGAAGCCAGATTAAAGGTATGTTTAACACAATCCAGCTGGACAGAGGAAGCAGCTATTGGCTCGGGCTTTTAGTGCCCATACTGTGAGCAGCCGTGAGTGCTAGCCACACACAAACACACACACGCACACACACAGACCTGGACACCAAAGCCCCATACTGTGCTGAGCCGGCATTCAAACTCTTTTAATATAACAGATGTGACAGGTTGTTTATGGAGAGAACTCACACGCACACATCAACATAAATGTAGGAACCAGGGAAGCTGGCGAGTGCTTAGGACTTCGACTTGTCTGAAATGATCACAACAACAGATCCTGAGTTGCTTCACTGGTCCTCTAATAATCTCCATCACTTGCACCCTCTGACTTCTTCTAAAGGCAATAAATGTTCTTCTCACATGAGTGTTTGTGTGTATTTCTCAAAGGCATGTTCAAAAATAGACTGAAGTCAGGGGGTTGGCCCAAACTGGTATCATCTCTATGATTTTTAGCTGTGTGTATGCGTGTCATTACCAGCTGAAGTGCAAACACGCAATGAGCTATCATCCATGCTGTCACCTATTTGCTTATTCTTGTGTTTATGCTGTTAACAAGTTCAGGGTAGAGGTGAAAGGTTGAATTACTATTTGTTCCATTAATACGGCCTCAAACCCTAAATGATTTTTACTACTTCTATCATCTTGGGAGTCCATGTGAATTTTCTGAGCCGTCTGAGGCTGATGGACAAAAGAACAAAAAATACATACCTGTTGGCATCTAATACATTCAATTGTGTTTTAGAGAAAAAAAGAAAGACAAAAATCTTGGATGGATAAGTTTGTCTAGTTTGGGGTTGTAGATGCTTTTGCTGAAAAACATGGTTCTGATGTGAATTTAAACAAAGCTGGGTTAAGACCTTGAATGTATAGGATCTAGTAAATAGTGTGAAACCTTTAAGCACTAAGAGAAAGTTAACTATCCAGCCAAAGGCTCTTGTCAGGCTTCCATCTGACCCCTTAGCAGAAAACAAACATGGTTAAAAAGTTCTGAAAGGAATGAGTAAAGTCAAAAATATGGTACAAACAACAGACTGATGGATGCAGATTCAAAAAAATGTTTCAATAGCGCACCCAGGAGCATGCTTCAATAAAAGCCTCAGAGCATTGAACAACTGCAAAGCTCTGCCTCAAGGTCTCTGGGTTTCACAATGAATAAAATCGCACATCTGACATTTCTGCACTATTGACAACAACAGGGCATAAAGTGTGTTTGTCAACTGGCTTCACACTGAATTGCACTGGACTTGAAAGCATCTCACCCATACATCAGAAACACGGGATGAAACAGAGTAAGGCTAGGCCACAGAAGAACACATGAAGGCTAAATAAACCTCCTGCATGATGACTTATTTTTAACCTTTGTGAACTTCATCGAATAAATCAAAAAAGGTGTTTTTACACAAGCAAATAAAAGCTTTCAAAGTTTTGTGTCACACTGAATTCTATTATCCTGTTATAGTATTTTATTGTGACAAATAAAGTGTAAAAAGAAATGGTAACAAAACGGTATAGGAAGAAGAAAACAGCCCGGTCAGAGGTGAATTTAAACATTCTTCGTATTTAAGTGGACTGACCATAATCTCTCACAGTAGCACAGAGAAAAGTAGAGTTCTGTCTCACTATACGGATGTTGACGTGTTGGAAGCAAGGTCGTGCACAGGCCGGCCCCAGCTTTGGTGTGGTTCTCACAGCCGTGGGCTCACTCGGGCCGACACATCAGGATGCCTGAACTCAGCCACTCTCTCTACCTCCCCTTTCTGTCCATGCCTATTTTCCCTCTGAGTCTGTCAGTCTGTTTCTCCTTCTCTGACTATTTTTATGTCTGCATGTACCCCCAAATGTAGGCTAATGCCCTACAGAACTGACAGATTAAATGCCAATCCCTGGGTTGTACCAAAACCAGCCCCAGGCAGCAAGCTGTGCGCGCACACGTGTGTGTACGTGTGTGTGTGCTTGTGCATGTCTGTGTGTCTGCCGGACCGGGTGAACACAGACATGAAACAACTGCCCTTAGTAAACAACTCTAAAGGTCACTGCAGATTTCAGATTGTTTATACCTCGCTGTCATGTCCTAACGAAAAGGAAACATTTGTGGCCTTAATGTCAGTCACTTTCGGTGTGTCACTTCATTTAGAGCAACACGCTGTGAGGCCAAAATAAACAGCCCCATGTAGTTTAAGGCCTGTGAGATGAAAACACATCACTGAACCACAAAGTAATGCAAGTCTTCGACCGATACCTGGAAGAACAAACTTGAGTTATTTACACACATATGCACAATGTATGAACTTAGTTGCTTCTGTGTGAGCACAGTGTTTGTGGTTTTCTGAGGTCAGTCTCCAAATTGTTATTGATAGTGAAGTTTAGGTTTAGATTTGTACCACATAGGACTGAAACGTCCTCACCTATGGAATCTAGGATTTTTGAAAAGTTCAGCTGTAAAAGCTTTCTGACTCTAGTTGAAAAATTAGTAGTGTAGAAAAACATGTGTAAATTGTTTTCAGTGTGGATTTTCATTTTAATGATTTTATTTGCCAAGCATGACCTTTGCCTCCGGTAAATGCGTGGTCAGAAATCAATGACATAAAATCACTTGCCCAACGTCAGTGGACATCTTTCTAATCAGCAGATGCAGCCATGGGCTAAAATGCATATTCACTGCCTGAAACTCCACTGAGAATATACAGAGTTAATGCATATTCTTGATCAGTATGAAAATCTACCAAGAGTTGTTTTCATTAATAAAGTTATTATAAAGAACTTTGTTGAAAAAAAAAGTACCACCCATTTCCTCAACCTGCCCAAAATGTTTAATCTGCAGAATTACTGTCTAAAACCTGATTTTGTATCGCACATGTTGTAGTTCCTGTTTCTTATACTGTCACTTTCTGTAGACTCCTTTACAACCTATGTCTCAAAGATTCACATTTTGCATTATTTTGGTAAGACTGACACTCTATTTGTGCAAAAACACTGTATTGAGACTGTAATCAGCAAAATTATTTGGCTAGTTTTTCTGAGATTGACATCAAAATCAAGACTTTTATCTCAAGTTTTATCAAACTCTGGAAATCAGGAGCCAGCTGTAACAGAGTAACCTGTTTTTTGAAGTCAAGAGTGGCCCTACTGACTGGCAACCTTCAATCGAACATGTTGGCGAGGACTCCTGTTACAAAAGCTGTTGAAACACAAAAGGCAATTTAATTGGGCTTTTATCATAGAATAGAAATAAAAGTAAAACCAGGTATGTCTATGGTAAAAATTAAAGGCCTTTACTCCGCAGACAGTCTTCGGTCTATGGGGTTTCAATAAGGGCTGGGAGATATGGCAAAAAACAAAACAAAACATTGCAATCATCTTTATATCATCTGATCTCAATTATTATCTTGATTTTTAATATTATTTGGAATTGCTAGTTTTGAGGCATCTGGACTGAAAACTGAACAGCTAGAGATTAGTTTAACAAAAAATTTGCAGGTATACAAGACCCAAAATAAAAATCTTGCCCTTTGAAGAGCAATGGAGACTCCTTAGATTGTAAACATTACCATTATCAAAAAAAATTGCACTTGTAATTGTTTCTCTCCTCTTTAAATATTGCAATGGTTGCTAAAGATGATACAATTGACTGCTGCTCAATTTACCAGCAGATTGATAAAATATGCTCACAGCTCATCGTAATCCATCTGAAACTTCACACAATCATGAATCACGATGAATTAATCGCCCAACCCGAGTTTCTATTTATACTAAAAACACCAGCAACTTCTGGGACTGAGAGCTATGAAATGCAATTTTTGTATTCCAATCTCAGTTTAATGAGGGATATTTTGAACTTAGCGTTTACCATGTAAAGTTAGTGCAGTTTACTGCCTGGATGCATTTTTTTGACTCTCTCAACATTTCTCAGGCCTCATACTAGGCATTTCATGCTGTTGTCGGCTTTGTTCATATTTAGATAAAGGTTTATATCATGATTAACATGATGGTCTGTACATGTTCACAGGTTATAAGAATTTATTAAAATGAGTTAGCTTGGATAAAAAAAAGTGTTTTCTTGAGGTTCACCCACTTGCATAGCTTGCTCCATTTGCCAAAGCACCAAACAACCAGACCTGTTCACAAACATTAAAGAGGCCTATAGCAGCCCAGTGGGCCTGCACAAAGCAACTTACTTTTGGAGAGTTTTTCCTCGTACACTTCTGGTCTGATTTGGTCTACCGTCCTTTAACTCCTGCCAAGCAAACAGTGAGCCAACAACGGCCTCTCCTGTAGCCAGGGGCCAGAATATATATGGAGCCCACACGTCAGTCATAAACACACAATATACCCACAGCATATACACTTTGGACTTTTTCCAAGAGTTCATTCTGTGTGTGCTGTGTCCCTTTTCAATTAACATAAATGATTTTCTTTCTTATGGTTGGTTCATGAATATCAAAATTATATTCAAATGAATTTAAATATAATGTGGGAATAGGCGTATTTTTGAAAACAGCAGCACAGGACTGAGAGTTGGGTTCTAATTCGTTAAGCATACATCCCCTTGATCATACAAATTACTGGAGACAGCCAAGTGGAGAAATCTGACACACACACACACACACCCACACACACACACACAAACACACACACACACACACACACACACACACACACACACACGCACACACACATTAATGTAGCCACAAAAACAGAGCGGTTTAATTACATGCTGTTGAGCAACTGTTTCTTTAATGCATTCCCCGTTCATTGATTTGAGAGGTCTCTGACATTGAATTACACTATAGATTTAGGCATTTCAAACACACGCATAAGCACACCCAAATATCCATACTAATTGACTTTTTAGCATTCAGAAGCTGCTCTATTAGCGGCTTATGCTACTGAGTGAGCTCCTGATGCAGAAGTCCAGCTGAAGGAGTGAACAGCAGGGCAGAGAGCACCAGTGCAGTAAAAAATATAAAAAGAAGCTCCTGGGAATCCCATCGCCCACACAAATTTACTCCTTCCTGCGTGCTCAATATTATGATACAAGCCAGCTTAGCTTTAAAATGCTGACGGCAACAGCCTGGAGAAGTACTACAACACAGCATAGAGGAAGTATTAAGCAAACAAATGAATAAAGGCTTTAATTCAATCTTAATAACAACAGATTTCATTAACAAACCCAAACATCAACCTGGTTTTAGAATCCCTTTGCAGAGGAACAAATATATGGCTCAGGCTCACAAGATTTAACCCAAAGCTATCTATGCAAAATGGGTGTGTGTGCCTGGTTTGAGTGCTCACAGAGACATTAACAAAAACCCACATGCCGACACTCACACTCCCTGAAGCTGCCTGGGCATCCATCCTCCTGGAAGTCAGCTTACGCATACAAAAACAGGCAAATGCATCTCCGTACCCCCACACTCCTGGCATGGGTGCCAACTAAGCCCCAGTTCTCCAGAAGTAATAAACTGTCTTTTCACCGTGTCTCTCCAAAACCATGATAGAAGACTGCTGAAAGCCCCTGTGCCTCACTTTAAACCCCTCAACTCATTTACCAGGACACTGATCTTTACGTCTGTGACTAGGCATGTGTTTGTGTGTATGTGTGAGTCTGTTGATCGTACATAGTGTCCCACATGCTGCAGCCATGGGGGACAATTTGTTTTACACACTAATGTGTTCACCCACACAAACATGAGTAAAATGGGACATGAAAAAAATGCACTGCAGGGTGTGTTAACTTCACACAAGACCAGAATTTATTCTGCAAACTAAGCCAAGATAAATGCAATATACTGCCACACGTCTCTTCATTAAAGACAATTGATAAATTAACCCAGCATTCAAAAGCCAGAGAAAACACATACTATTATTTTAGAAGTTGTTTTTTTTTTTAATTTACTATGCTTGAGAGTAGTTCAGCCAGTTTATTTTACCATTAACTTGGGGCTCTGATTAAGTGCGCAGCTAATAAAGGCCAGAGAATTTAAGTAAAGCATCAGTCTGAGCCCCAGAACAGGGCACAGCTTTTTAGCTAACATGCAGTGCAATTGCGTCCCACTACCCCTCTGAACAAAGGACTCAGAGTGAGACACGAGAACAATGTTAGCTGGCAGCATTCAAGGTTAATCCATTGAAAGCCATATCTAGCAGACAACAAACTGGCAAACCTACAATTGCAGTGCAACGAGCTGCACTCTGAATAACAGGTTTATTATTAACAGAATTTAAACCCTTTCAATAAATAAAATGAAAAACACACCTATAAATAAAGCTCATAACCTGATGACCCAATGTCTTGGCTATTTATCTTTGGAGGTTACTCATTTCATTATAATCATGGTTAAGTCTTTGACTGTCTTATTTTACTTTTAGAATTTTTTATCATTTTTTTTAATATTTTTTATTTAAAAAAAAAATTCATAGTGATAAATTTCATTCAGGTTACATATTTCTTACGTCAACTCTCTAAAGAATCATGAGGTCTATTCATTTCCCCTAACTTAAACCTTGACTCAAGCGAGTATGCCTGAAGAACTCACTCATTATTTATTTTCGTGTAATAAACCAAGAATCTGTTCCATAAAGAGCTGAAAAATCATTCAATTAAAGATCTTGCTTCTTTTGTCAACTAAAACAAAAATATCTTTATTCTTGTTTTGCGCTTTTTTTTCTTTTCCTTTTTTTTTATTTCTTTGCATCTCAGCCATTGTTATCCATGTCTGCCTTTGCACATCAAACCTGTTCATCCAACCTTGTGCTGTTGAGGATAAACTTTCACTCCCTCTAATGTAAGGTTTACAACTTGCCTATAGATTTTCAATAATTCAAATTAAATGTGTTACTAAATAAACACTTTTACTTTCACTTAAGGGCTAAATAGACCCCAGCCTGTGCCAATATGTGTAGTAGATATATGTGTAAGTGTGTTTGTGGTACCAGGAGGTGCAGCCATAACAGCCAGCGTGTGACTGAGCGCGAGGCAGCCGTGCGCCTTCCGCCTCCTCTCACTTTCTCTTTCTGTCGATCACACTGAAGAGATGCCAAAGAAAAATCAAGGCTTGAAAAAAACTTAAGTGGGCATGTGGAATCCCTCTGATCACGTACTCCCTCATTTTGTGTCTCCATCGTACAGGCAGCAAGTAGTGAAATGGGGAAAAAAAAAGTTTTTCTTCCTCCTTCTGTGTGTGTGTTTGTGTGTGTGCGTGTGTCTCAGTGAATAGAGCATTAATTGCATTAGCATTACAGCTGGGTGATTTCCAGTCAAATAAAAACTCTGGCATCAACAAGGAAGACATTTTCAAAGTCTTGAAGTGTGTTATTATTTTGTGCATTTCAATCGGAATTTCTTTTTGTGCCGAAATTGGCGTGACAGGCAGGGTGAAAAAGAAATGTGCATAAGGAGACGGGTGAAGCAGGAAGACGGGAAGATTGCACTGATCAAGGTGGCCAAGAGAAATTGTTCCCTTCTCAGACTGCAATATTGTCTTATGATATGTTAGTCAGCTCTGATTATTCAGATACCCACAAAATAAAATGTGACAGACGATAAATTACAGCTTTTTGCATTTACTTTTTCATGTAAATCATCTTCAAAACAGAGCCAACAAAAAGCCCATACTTGGTCCTTTCAAATGTGTCACATGGCACTCCTGTTGTAGTTTCGCTCTTTTCTCTTTTTTACTTAAGTCTGAGTCATTCTGAGATGCTCGCATTGACATAACATCTAAAAGATTAGTAGTTGGTAACAAAATTACTAATCCATGAAACAAATTAATATTGTGGACCTGAAATGATAGTCATGTATTGTGTCAAGCATGTACCACTGGCCTGGGCTCACAGCTCTGGTTAGTGATAGTTCACTCATGCCTACTACCCAGAAAACAACAAGCACAGAGATGGCACCTCAGAGTCTGGTAGAATTTGACAGTTGTTTGATCTAAAAGACAGAGATAACATTGTTTGTCAGGTTTTGTTTAGTTAAACAGGAAGATAATCATCAGACCGGAGCAATGCATCATCAGTGCAGGCATGAGAATGGCAGAAAAAGACACTATAATCCTATGTGTAGTAGTGTTTGTGTTTATCATACTGTGCTCAGCATTGATATTCCCCAGGTGTTTTCCTACCTTCAGACCAATCTGTTCGTCAGCATTCAGATTCTAGTTTTGTACATTGAGGAATCAGGTCATTTTGGAAAACTATTCGTGTGATGCACAGTAAAGTCTCCTAGCATCTCATTTGGTGATTTCAAAAAATGACAACTCAAAAACAAAGATAACAAATCCAGATCACTTGCTTTATATGCAATAAGCCCACACTATATCAATGTATAATGAAAAAGCAGACAGGCAACTTTTTATGCCATGTTGAAGGTCCTGAAGCACCACATAATTAGACTTTAAGCCTAAAGTCTTTGTATTATCTGTAGACTGCCTGATCAATATGTACATGTAGTGCCAAATTGTATACTGATGTAAAATTTTCCTTCAATGGGTAAAAATGTAGTGTGAATCAGTCACCCATAATATTTCATAGTGTGGATGATTAGTAAAGAGAATAGGGCTTGTTAGCGTGCAAGTCAACCAAGCATGACTGAATTGCAAAGACTTTTCTTTATCCTAATGGAAGAATGAACTTAGCCCAGTGTACATGGGGAGGGTCGTTTTTACACATGTCTGTCAACAGAGGATATATTGTCAGTACCCAGTTCATTACTTGTCAAAGCATAACCCTGAAATTAAATTTTGACCCTCATACAATGGCATCAAAATTCAACCATTAGTTCAGGCCTTCGGTTCATGATAAGTCTCTTTTCAACAGCAACACCCTGACCTAAGCATAGAGTACAAGGGTGAGTCAATGATAGACTCTCTTTGTTTCTCTCAATCACAAAAAGCACCTGCCAGAAGCCAGTGTGTGTATGAATGTGTGTGTGTGCGTGCGTGCTTGAGTGAGTGCGTGCGTATGTGTGTGCTAGGTGTTTGTCTCTAATGAATAGAAATTAGGTGAAATGCAAAATAATGTCAGGCTTAATTTCCTGTTGATACAAATATGTACCCCCTGTTTTTGTGCAAGTCTGGAGCAAGTTATGAGAAAATATCCTAAAAAGATGTTCCTCATTTGTGCACAAGCACACAAACACACATGCTTTTAAGCTTGATAAAACATGTTTTTGTTCGCATTGACAATCTGTCTTTAAAATAACCAAAAACACTCAGAGACCAAGTGCTCAAGTGTTATAGTTTGTAATCATTTTTGTTGATGGGCATATGAAGAGTAATAATTTATTATGTACTCATGATGGTGGTCTTGAGGTGTCGAAAATCAAAAATTGTTATGGTCTCTTACAAACTGGATTTTGCTTTTAGTACCAGCTGCCTTGATATTGGCTAGAAGGTTTTGTGAGTTTGTTTCTGACCAGAAATTTCTAAAGTGAATTGTTTGATTGTCATTACTTGATTGAGTTCCTGAAGTGGTCCTCTGCAGGGTTTTTGACAGTGCAGCTGTTGAGCACCCACAGGTCCGCCTCTGTTGGGTCATCTACAGAGAAAAAGAAGAGACAATTTATTTATTAACAAAAAGTATAGAAACAAGTGTCCTAAAAGAGAAAGCTTAGATTTCCACCTAATACATACAAAAAAGTAAAACATGTATGAACTTTCAGTGTCTGAAGCTCCACTTAATCAGCAGGGTATTAAAGAGATGATCTGTGCATTGGTGACTCATTAGGTTTTCTGTAAATTCATTGGGAGAGTTTTGTCTGCTTTGCCTTCTTTATTTTAATATTGATCAGAGGAAATTTTGGGTCTTTATCGTTGCTTTTTCTTCTGGCTGTAGCAGACATAAAAAAATGCCTTATCAATGCCAGTGTTTTACAATATGTGTCCCAAAAGTATCTTTACTTGCTCTGACTGTTTCTTGTTTAGTTTCTGCCAAAAAAAATAAGCCTCTTGAGTGTCTCACATGGGGACACACTTTGGCAGAAAATAAAGATCCAAAATTCCCAAATGTACCACAATTATGAGTTGAACTAGCAAAGTCATTTAAACATTTTCAAAAAAGAACATGCAGACACACACACACACACACACAGAGTGGTGTGATTCTTCTTGTGATGTTAAGCTCTGCTGCTGCTCAGGGCGGTGGTGGCTGGCTTTGCATGGCACCGCCAGGAGACACATGGACACACATACTCGAGGGGATATAGCACAGCAGTGGTCGGGAGCTTCAAGCTTGCTCCTTTCCACCACATTGAACCAGATTTTTCACTTAGAATCCACTTTCCTGCTTCAGTCAAGCATACATAGACCACTCTCACTGTATTTCCTGCATTCCTAATTTGATTCACACCAGCAGCACTTTTCTGTGACACACAGTGCAGGTCCCAGGATACAGAGCAAGAGGGGGGCTTACCCATCACACCACACCTTTCACAAGGTAAACTGTCATTACAAACTGAGCCTCTCAGCAGGGGCCAAACACAAAGCCACTGAAAGACACACAACAAAACTGTATGACCTTATCTTCCAGCACAAACTTTTCATCTTAAAGGTTTAGGACATGCACATTTTCTATCATAACATTTAAAGTTATAGCAGCCTGAGCCTTGAGCTATGAAATCTGACAGTGTCATGCAGAAAACAACACTTACTGAAGTCCCATAAAAACAGAGGAACAGCTGCACTTCTTGGGAGAAAATCAAAATAACATGAGTCACACTGCTGAGACATGAATCATGTGTTGGGTTTGTAGGGTCTTTCAGGGTTTTTTCTGCCTCTGCGTGCTCTGAAGAATCATCATTTCTTATGGGACAGGAGTATAAAAAAAGATCAAACTAGTGACTAATCCTGAAGCTACAACTGAAAAACAATGAGGTGCATTCGTGACTTGAGAAATGCAGAGAGAATTCAGCTGGCAAATGGTGCCCATTATGCCTACCTTTATTTGTCAACCCCAACACACACAAACACACTCACACCAACAACACACACACACACACACACAGGACTAGTGGGAGTGGTCTCAGCTGTGTGGTTGCTGTCTCCTCTCTGTCCCGAGGGGGGCTTTCCAGACCAACAATAACAAGCTCTCCATCAATTTAACTCACACACTCACTCACACGCACGCACACAGGATGGATAAAAACATCTGCAAAACAACCCACATCTACACTGTCAGCACAACTGCACACTGATAATATCTTACAGTTTAAAAGGAACTGAGAAGGAGACGTGCTGTTCTGGCCATGCTTCAATGTTTCTGAACAGGGACTTTTTACCTACATAGGATGTTATGTTAAACAGCTTTTATATAACATTACTGAGACGGCTGATCATTATTCAGACATGAGTCCATTCAAGGGAGCACCATCCTCTGTTGTCATGACACATTGTATAACAGCTCTGGCTCACATGATTCTAAAATATTTGATATAAATATCATTATTTCTATTTTAAAAATGGACATCTGAACATTGTCCATAAGTGCCTTGTTTCAAAGAGCGGACTAGTTTTCTGGTGTTTGTTGAAGTAAACCTCTAAGCCCCTTTCAGTTCAAAAAGTGACAACAACAGCAGCTGTTGTTGATCCACCAAAACATCAGCACAGCGGCAGATACACAGTGTAGCACAACACAAACAAGTGTGTCAAACCCTCTGTGCTGTGTGCAAAATGCTGAGGTCGTCAGAGTTAGAAGATTTATGACATTATTCCTTGGTGGCAACGATATGCTCCATAAAGAGCATTCTACTTTTAGCAATCAATGTTTCACATATGGTGACAGACTCAACTTACTAGGGCTGAATGATTTGCAAAATAACCTAATTTCAATTGTTTTTTGCTTAAATGCAATTAGGATTTATTTTGAGATTACTTTTAGGTTACCCATCTTAAGTGTTGCTAAACAAACACAAGTAATAAATCACATTTTATTCAAAAGAGCACCATAGCAGATAAATTAAACCAGGAATAAATAACTTTGGTGGAAATAATTTTTACATTCTCTTGCCACTTTTGGGCTATTTTATGCCACTCTCTGACTACTTACTGAGTTTTCCAGCCAATTTTTGCTGTTTTTGACCATATTTCCCACCTTAAACTTAGTTTTAATGATATGTTAATTGGGCCTTTTGGCCACTTTTCATCACTTAAATTGTTGCTCTTGCAAAGGTAGTTCTCAATAACTTTCACAAATATTTTTGTCATGATTTTCTGAGGGGTCTAAGTGACTCAGTTTATGGTCAAGACACCAAAACACTGATTGAATTGTTCCTTTTTGATGCTTTGATGCCCTTCAAAGTTACCCAATTTCTCTAGAAGCTGCCTTTCTACTTGCCAGATGAACTAACCCTGACCTTCTTCCTCTTTTGGCAAAAATAAAACCCTTTGAGGTATCCAGTGCAATCTATGCCAAAATAATTCTGTAATTTCATTAACAGGTTTGGTGGAGGTTCCAGTACAGCCAGGCAGTGCCACAGGGTGGAGGCCACCAGACTGTTAATAACAAGTGTACCCCCCCCTTTCGGACATCTTTGGTAAAAGCCATCACCACTTCTTTAACTGACCTTCTCTATTCTTAACTGCTTCATGGATTTTTTAGATCTACCACCTGGACAAATACCCACATACTGGATCCTGTGTGTCAACCATATGAAGCCACTCTTGGCTCATTTCTTTCCCCTTCACTGACCCTCAAACCTGTGCTCTTACCCCAGTTAACCTTAGAGAAAGACTTCAAGATGCTCTTTGATATGTACAAACTTTTGAACTTTACTGTCCTTTTCTTCATCACAATGTTACCTACATATGCAGACTGTCAAAGAGGCTTAGGATCATCCTTTAACTCTGCACACTTCCTCCAGTTCTGACAATAATGTGAGTTCAATGGTGAAAGAATAAAGCATGCAAAACATTGCACAGGCCTGTCTAGTACCCTTGTTTGCATAAAATGGAGCACCTAAACAACTCCCACTCACCTCCAAAACACTTTTAACATCACATTATAAAGCTTTAATAGCAGCAGTGAAGCTGGTGGAGACACCAAAAAGCCTTTGAATATTGCTGCTCTACCTGATCAAATGCCCTCTCTAGGTTATAGGAAAACTGAAAACTCAGAGAAAAAGACACTCCAAATAAGCCCCAAACAGGTATATATCATCTCTAATGATCTGTTATGAATGCATGAGACTGATCAACAAGTATGACCTGCTTCACCACTATTCTTAACAAGATCTTATAGTCAGCAAACAACAGACTGGCTGGCTCCCAGATCTTTATTTTGAGTCTCTCTATTTTGGGGCAGAGAAGGGATGACTGCTCTGACAGCTGAGAGGTTTCTCCCTCTGGCGAAACCGCCTCTCTTAAGACCTTAAACCGATCTTCACCAAAAAGGGACCAAAGAGTGTATAAAAATGTATAGGGGGACCATCTATTTCTGGAGCTTTGGTATTTTCCATGCTTATTAGTGCCACCTGTAGTTATTCAGGTGTCCATGGGCATGATGGGTATTCATTATTGTCAAACCAACTAAAAAATGGTCCGACTCAAGAAAAAGATGTAGGTATTCCACATTTTTACAAACACAAAATTTAAAACCAAACAGTCACCCCAGGCAGCAAAAAATGGGACTGATACTGAAGTGCAAATACGGTGAAGTTTCTCAACTGTTTGCTTAAGGCTGGCTCCAGACATACCAGACACCACAAACGCACCCATTCAAAAAAGAAAAAAAAAGGATATTTTCACCTAAAATAAACATGTTTACAACTTTATTCAGAAAACTGCATATGGCTCATTTCTTCAACATTTAACATGGATGATTTTTTTTATGACTCAGGAGTTTCGGAGATGGCAAGACTACATGTTTTGCATAATTACAGGCAAAGCTGACCTGAAGGAAAGGTAGGAATTCTGTGGCTGTTAGCCAGGAGGCTATAAAGTTCACACCAACTCCGCCTCCCTGACTTCTGTTAGGTCAAAGCAAGGTTGAGTCTGGCACCTGCTGACAATAGATGCAAATACCTTGAAGCTGACGAGTGGTATCACAGAGACTACATCCATGTTTTACACAGTCTGTTTCAAACAAATAAACATGTTTTGTGCTTGAAAAAGAATGAATAGCTTGTGTGTTTAAAGCTGTTCAGTTTACACTTTAACGTAAAAAAAACAAATCATGCTTTCAAGTCTGCCTGTATGACTGTTCCTGTAACAGCTAATGTTGTATTTACCCAGACGTCAATCACTACAGCCAGGTGTCATTCGTACATATGAGCACTGCTGATTTTCAAAAGATAAAGTCTGCCCACCTTACTAAGAAATGGGGTCTCTGTTTCTTTTTCTTGCTAATCTCCCTTTCAGTGTAAAGAAGCAGCCTGGAGTTAACCTCAAATGACTCAGCGATAAGGTGCACATAAATTCCGACCACCCACAGAAACGCTGTTTGCTGGGAAATCTCTGGAAAGTTAAAATTTGCATAAGCTTTGCATAGGTATGGAGGTGCAGCCAATGGCAGGGGAGTGATTTGGTTAGTTTTGCATGCCATGTCCACAAGGCAATTATTTGTGAGGTTGTTAGTACAGAGTATGCACAAAAACTGTTGACTAATCTTTTATCTGATGAAGAAAAAAGCCCTCAGGGAAAGACAAGCATCCTGGTATTTGTGTGAGTGTGGGTGTGTGTATCCGTGTGTGAGAAAAAGGGCAACTGCGGTGTGTGTGTGTGACAAAAAGAGTCTGTTAACCCACAATTTAACCTGCAAACTTTCTGGAGCACAACACTTTCAAACATGCAAATCCAAGGCTGCTAAAATAAATTGTGTAGAAGAGTTTTGAAAGGAAAAATAAAACATGAAGTGAGTCAGTAATAATTTAATGTGACACGTAAAATATCAAACACTCACAAAAGGCCAAATAAACAAATATGTTGAAGCATTAAATCAACATAGATATATTCACCTGATAATAATAACATGTACTAAAGCTGAACAACAAACCGCAGTCATTTTCAAGTCTACTGTGAGTGTGTCTGTGTAATATTCACACACCAAATCATGTGAGACGGAGGTAGTGGGCATGCAACACCTGGGGTCAGTATGTCCGTAAATGTCTTAAACTATACAGATACAGGGGGTCATACATAACACATTTCAATCACTAAACCCCCCATGGAGACGAGGAAGAAGGGTTATGAGAGCAGGTGCACCAAGTGAGCCCGGATGGAAAGACGGACAAAGAAAGAAAGAAAGAGTGACAGCAAGGATCAGATGGCTGCCCGTGAATATGAGAGAAAATTCAGCAAAAAGGATTAAAGGAACAGGCAGGAAAGAAAGACATGGAGGGTCATCCTGAGAGAGGAAGAAAAGAAAAAAAAGCGAGCTGAAGTGGAGGCAGGTGATAGTCAAAACCCAAATGGGATTTAAGGATGACCAACGATGTGAGCAAAGAGGAGAAACAGAGCCAGAGCAACAAAATGAGATGTGAAATGAGTACTGAGCCAAAGAACAGAGTGGTAGAGATGAAAGTAGAAAGCTCAGTATATATAAAGGGATATGAAAAGAGGACAGAAAACATTGGTAGAGTGCCCTGCATGAGTACCCTGTTCTGATGTAAAAGCAAACATTGGCCTGTTAACATTAGAAAACACACATTTGTTCACGGCTTACATGTTTATTTGCTGAGCCTGCGTGCTCCTCAGAAATCATAAATACTCTGTTTATTAAAAACTTGAAAATTATGTATTCTGCTGTCTTTGCACATTATGTCTGTCATCCAATTTACCCACAGGTGTGTGCAGGCCCCCGCAGAGGAACAGAGATGAGGCTCAGCTGCAGGGTCAGATGCAGAGGAAAACACACAAACAGTAGTGTTCAGAATGGGGAATAAAATCATTCCCTGCGTCTCCTGTGTATCTAATTTATGCAGATGTGCCAGTTCACATATTAAAACAGCAAAACATAGATTTGATTCAGTTGTTAGCTGTAGAACACCCTGAATATTTCTGTGATAAGGACAAGGAACCGAGTTCTCAGCACACATGAAAAATATGATTGTAGTTACTTTTTTTGGCCCAGTCACACTGGCCGGCCACGCGTTGCTTAAGCACACTTCAGCCCTAGAGTCCAAGTCGTTTGGCCAACGTGACCGCAAGTAAATCTTACTTAAGCACGGCCTACATCCCCAGCTTCAGCACAGTTAGCAGAGGTGTGCTTCGGCCCGGCTCACTTCATCGATGAGCATGCTGGTGCTGATCGTATGTGATGCATAATGCATGATGTGTGATCGCAGCGACTGCTCCTCTCAACAATCATCTTAAACAATGGTGGGATTTTGGAAGGCTGTGTCAGTCCAAAACAACTTAACAGAAGCCAACAAGTGAGTTAAGTTGTAACAATGCTCTCTGTGTTCTCTAATCCGCTGACTCTGATGAGACCGCATCTTGTAAACAGACGCTTCATAGTGACGTTGGCGGCCATGCGTGTGCCTGCAACCGTGCTGAAGTCTAGTTCATGTTGGAGTTGTGTGACCGCCGGCCACACTGTCTAACCTTGCAGAGCAGATGGAGCTGCCTGATTCATTTCTGAAATCCTGCAGATCCATCTTGCTATGATCCAACCACAACGGATTTCACCCGGTCCAATATTGACCGGGCCAATCAGAGAAAAGAGGCGGGAGCTGTAGGAGCTGCAGACGAGACGTCAGCGGGAAGCGTCTGAATGTTTGAAAACAATGGCGGATTGTCAAGCGGTCTTCGTGGACGCGGCGATATCTGCAGTTTTATCCAAAATAGACTCAAAATCTTCTCTAAATGAAGAACAGAGAACATCACTCAAAGCCTTTTTGATGGGAAACGATGTCTATGCTCTTCATCGGTCGGGAGAAGAGCAAAATCGGACTAGTGAAATATCTCCGCAGCGGATATATGAACTTTCTATCTGGTGTCAGGTTACAAATCTGCTATGTCACCGTGGCTTAATGTGGATTGGTCTGTGATGAGCACGTTGTCCAATCACCAGCTGCTAATTTTTTTAAGTCCCGCCTCTGAAAGCACTCTCTAGCGCCCCTTACCCAGATGGACTAGTGAAATATCTCCGTGACGGATATATGAAACTGTCCGTCTGGCTTGTCAGGTTACACACTGTTTGCTGTTGCTGTAGCACAAATGCACACACACAAAGGAGCAGTGTGCTAGGTCGAAGTGAAGACAACCAACGCAATTGTATGTCTGGTCTATTCTGCTATCATGAGCACAAAATATATCAATCTCTCTGAAATGACAAAGAAAAAAGTTATGAAGCTAAACTCACTGAACATTGCACAAACCTGTACATCATACCACAAAGTGCAGTTGGAAACGGCACACAACATAAAATTATGTAAAGCCACAAGCTGCCATCCATTTTGAATCAATGGCTGCAGGCAGTGCTGTTATGATAATACTCTCTCACTCCAAAGCGCAGAGTTGCCTGAGGTGGATTCGCCCAGTCATCCAAGGACAATTTTTAGGTTGAAATGAGGAAAATAATTTTCAAGGTATAACATGGAGGGAGTAAAAAATTGTCTCAAGACATATCTCAAATAATAGTATTTCACTGGAAACAGCAGAGTGTAAAAAATGTCAGTCCCAGACACTTTTGGAAGGAAAAGAGCAGACTGTAATTCACACAGCACTATTGAGATCCTATCAACCCGTACATACCTAATATTTTATCACAACATCCTTAAACTACCATTAGTTTCCTACTACCTGCTTTATTCTGACATAACTTTTCTCTTTCATCTTTTTATGCTCTTTTTCCTTTTCCTTCAATGACCTGAAAGCTAATACCCTTCCACTCCCCTCATCTCACCACCACATACTACAACCACTTACTCTAATTCCAGCCCTTCGGTTGTCGTCATTTGAAAACCTCAAGTTCTCGTCGCTTTCTCTTCTTTCCCACAATCTTTTCCACACACCAAACTTTTATTAAATTTAAACGCCACAACTTAACTCTAATACTTAGCTCAAATGTTTCTCACTTTTCTGTCCTCAAGTTCATTTAAAGTATTCCATTTTTGCTGGCAGAGAAAAGTAGCAGGGTGCATTTACTGACAACTATCTTCAGAGCAGATGGTACTTATTGTCTCTGCTTTTCCTGAAGCAATCACCTTGTTTCGCTATCCACAAATCCAGACAAACAAGGACAATACTCGACATCCCTGTTTCAAATGACCAATAACATCAAATGTGCCCACCTATGTGGCACTGCCCCATATGGAAAAGTTATAGGTACATATTATAAAGTTTGTACCTTTTCCATGTGAACCTTGCAAGTTATGCATATGACAGTCAAACTAGAAAAAAAAGATCCCAAATAAAGTTGTTCAATATGAATCTTGTATGGTTTGGGAAATTATAAGAACAGTATATGATAGCAGGTTTACAAACAAAATCCTTAGCAAAAATGTGTAGCAGTAAACTTATTTCAGTTGAACAACCATCAGCAAAACAATTTCCTGAAGAAATTCTTACAAAACTTACATGAAGAGCCATTTATATAATACATACACACTCAGCATAAAATTACATGGAAAAACATGATAACCATGTGAGCATCAATACATCTTAGTAAACTCCAAAAACATGAGTGATTTTACCAAAATTGGATTGCAATTGGGCCTGAAACACCAAACACAGTTTGGTGAACATTTGGTTTTTACTATTCAAAGCAACTGAACAAGCTGGTCTCGTGGATAGTTTTGTATCCATAGAGCTATGGACAAGCAAGAGCACAAGGCATTTTTTTAAGTCTGAATAACACACAGTAAAAACACCTAAGAATGACTGGTCTGAAGCTATTTTGGCAGGTTAACACTTGTGTTAGAACTTCTACTTGCCATTACCGCTAGGGTCACTTAAATTACATGTGATAAATTTTTTATGAAGCATATAAAGAATGCATAATTTTCCAGCATATGGTTTACCCTTTACACAGAGAAACCCCGTATATAATATTAAATACTCATTTATGAAAAGTATTCATCTCAACTGCAAAGATTATATGAAACATGTATGGAAAACATGATTTGCCATGCAACTTTCTCATATACCACACGGGTATTTTGTACCTGATTCATACTGAACCCTTTTTTTAATCTTGTATAAAAAAAATTCAAAGGTGAACATTTTCAAGAGTAAATCATAATATTAACTGTATAACCCTTATGAAATGCACCATTTGTATAAAAGTGGAGACTTCATGTAGGTTTTTTTTCTATTTCTTTCCAATATTGGTCAGACTTTGAATGAAATGTTTTATAATTGTTCTACTGTTAGACAAACCCATAGTTATTTATCTAGCTTAAAATGTAAAGAGCCAATTACTGTATTAACAATTACACCACTTCAACAATGCTACATGCAAACGAACAAAATTTTCTTTATAATCCTCAAAGGAATACAGTCGCAAATCTCTTCAGTAATTGCCAGTGTGCTCTAAAGAATTGAGGTCATTTGTGTGGATATGGCTGTAATCTTGGTGCTAGAAAGCAAGTTTGCTTTCGAGTACTAAGCCCCATGGTATCTCTCCAAATGGTTTTTTTTTTTCCTGCAGAAGAGTATTTTGCATTTTGATCTCTTACTGGTTATAAAGCATCCTGCTTGGGATTTTCGTGCAGTTCATGGAAGTTCACCACAGTCAGCTCTTGTATATTTATGTAGGAAAAAGAGCTCTGGAGACACTCTGCTTTCCAAGCACTATAAACCTTTCATACAGCCCCTTTTAATTCTCTCTCTCGATGATAGATATACATCATATGCAACCCTCCCTTCATTGCTATCACTAAAGCTACAGTATCATATTTTCCATTTCAGCCAGCCCTACTTAGCAAGTTTCCAAACTTTTTCTGACATTCCCCAGCCAAGTATATGTTCACCTTATAAGTTATATCTGTCTCTTGTGGGGACTTTCATGCAGAGTTTAGCCATATAGGAAAGCTGTATTTAACTGCAGAGCAAGGTAACCAAACACAAAACAAACAGTTGTTTGGGCTCACTGTCTTCTCAGAACACTGGCTCCCAATCAGTCAGAAGAAATTTCCCAAACTTTTTGGCTCCACTTTCTCAAAGTTCATTTAGTCATTTCCCAGACGTAAACTAAAACAAAGTGTTTGAGCGATTGAGATGTGCAGATTTTCCAGACCAGAGAAACAGATCTCTGTGTCTCTGATTTCCCTCTGGTCTTCAGCCCGGGTAGATGATATATGAGGGCAAAAGGCAAAGACGTCTGGGTGTGTATATGTATCTGTGTGTGTATGTATGTATGTGTGTGTAGTAAGAGGCAGACAGCAGCCCTAGGGGTCAATATGATGCTCCTGGTGCTTCACACAAAGACCACAGCATGACCCACTTTCCATCGAATCCTGCACTCACCCCCACACACTCTGACGTGCACAATTCCATGCATGCACACACGCACTTGCACTTCTCTTCCTTGTTATTTCTATCATCTACCCTCCACCATCCCACCCCATCTTTCATCCTACACACACACCAAAACACACAGGATGTGATGACCTTGGGATAGAGAGTAGAGGCAGTTTTATAAGGATAAGCATACTGGGGCAAAGGGGTGGCTTTGGGGTGAATGGATACACTTGACTGAGCTAACAAGGCCTGTCTGGCCTTATTGGCTGATTGGCTGACCGGACAGCTGGATGCCAAGCTGGAGGCTTGGGAGGACAGGTGGACTGGAGGCAGGGTGGGGCAGTGACCCATTCACCGGGGCTGTGCACCACTACCAGGTCACAGAGTAAGATCTCTTGCCTGTCATGAAAAGCAAGATTCTCAAGGACACAACAAGATCCAACCAAGTTCCTTGTGGTTATGTCAGATAGACAATGATGAGGATGACACTCTCTCTTAAGGGATCTGGATACTGGATACACTGAAATGTAGACAGTGTTACCAAAGTCACATGCTCCCTTTACAAAAACAGCCGTTTGCCTCTAGTTAATTGAGCAACATATACTAGGGTGACCATACGCTCTCTTTTGCCTGGTACTCCTTTTTGGTGGGCAACCCCTAAGCCAAAATTATAATTATAATTTGACATAGAAAGTCAAAGTTAGGAGTTAAAAAGTCAAAATTTTGGGATTATAAAGTAAAAACTTTGAGATCATTAAGTCAAAATTTTAAGAAAAAGTTGAAATTTTGAATTTTTGCAAAAGCAAAAATCTTTACAAAGCAAGTTTTCCATTTTTATATTTTCAACTTGCATAAATTGGCCTCTAAACGTTATTTACGTTTACATAATAGAACATTCTCACTACAAACAGAAGGAAAGGATATTTTGAATAAATGTATGGGTTATGAAGCTATTTTGTCATCTTTGAGTATCTTTGGTTATTTTTGTCATATCTCCAAGTGGCCAGGTAGGGGGTCCTTTTTTTAGATTTTTAGAATGGGGTCACCCTAAATCTTTACCTGAAAGTGTCTGTAGAAGTTGTGCAGAATAGGAGTCATCAGATTTCACTTTCTACAAGATGGAGACAAGTTGCAGTTCAGAGGCAAAACAACAACAACAACAACAACAACAACAACAACAACAACAACAAATAGTTATTAGCCCAAACCTTTTCTTTTGATGATGAATAGCACTCACAATGCTATTTCTTACCATGAGACTGCAATGACCACATAACCAACATACAAACACTCAACCAAAAAAGTTCTCTAGCTGAGAATAGAACAGGCAACTCTGCAATCTATTATCAATGTTACTGCATCACCATTTTTGTAATTTCCTTCATTATGAATTTGTCTCCAAAGCTCATCACATTGGTGGGATGTGGAAAGCTTTGATGTTGTTAATGAAATAGAATCATGAAACAAAGCATGACAGCTTTAAGGAATAAATATGCAACTCAAAATCTCATGAAACCCAACAAGGTCTGCATAATGATGAGTCACAAAGTGTGCCAGAACTGCCCAAAATGTTAACAGCTGCACTCACGCATGTGCACACACACATTTATATTCCCAAAGCAATGTGTGAGAGAGTGGGTGTGAGAGGTGTGACAAGCTGGGCATGTCTGATTGGGACAACAAGACAGATTCCCAGCTGACAACATTTCTGTCTAAAAGGTTTCCTGTCCTCTGGGAGTGAACGAGGGTGTGCGTGTGTGTTTGTGTGTATCTGTGTCTATCTTTTACGCACATCTGTTGATGTGCCTCACTGACGTGGCAAATTGTGAATGGGCCTTAGAGGACTTTCGAGCTTCACCTCCAATCAAATTTTACAAGTGAGCACTTGCACAGTCACAAATGCACAAACCCTCAGTCACACACACACACACGCGCACACACACACACACACACACACACACACACACACACACACACACACACACAACCACACACACACACACACACAGGGGCCTTGGGGTTTTTGGCGGTTGGTCTATACGCCTAGCAGGGTGAGCAACCACTCAGCCGTGGATGATAATGCAATCAACTGTCATTAGAGGGACACAGGCTGGGCTCACACACACACACACACACACACACACACACTCAAAAACAGCAGCACAGCTACCAAGAATACACTTACCTGTCAGTCAAGCTGCACATATATTTTTGGTATGTTATGATCTCAGTCCAGCGTCTAACATACAGAGATTAAAAAGTGAGAGGCACGTGAATAAGAAAGAAAGAAAAATGATCTGACGCTTGGTTGACTCAATCAGTCATCAAATCAATAAACCAGCAGCGTTTAACCAGCTAACCTTTGACAGATTAGAGAATTAATGGTAAAAACAGAATACAAAAATGGATAATGAAATAGGTTTTGTACTCCCAATTTAAAAAAATGACCTATAATCATAGAGTTTGTATGTAATATAGCACAAACAACACAAAAAAACAACCACAGTAATCTATTGATTCTTTATGTTAAACTTCTGATGCAACCACAGAGCAACACCAGTACAGAACTGGAAGCCTCTGTGACCCAATATGAAGCTCAACACTATGAAAGGCTCAGTGAAGAATTGCATCTATGGCTGGACTGTACACTACCCTCCCCAGGTCAAAAGTAGATGAAGGACATTTTGTGTGTCCTAACATTTTTGCGATGCATAATGCTGACATAAAGACTGCATTACCACAAACACAAGTGAAAGTAGCAACATCTCCATGTGTTAAATGTGTCAATTTTGGGTATTCTTCTCAAGAACTTAGTTTCAGAAGGAGAAATACCTTCTAAATAGGATCAAAAAAAGAAATTTAACATCAAATTCATCCGCATTAGTGTGGACAAAATCCAAGCTGTCACTTTTTACTGGTCCATCTTTTCTCTCTCACAGACACAATCCACGAATACACCAGACTGCAGTCCTCTCAGGCACACTGGGGGCCTTGACAGCATCTTTCCCATGTATCAGCTTAGCAAAGTGGCAGATATTCACAGCAATGGTTCTCGTAGCATGAGCATAATGCACTGTCTCCTCACTGAGACAGATAATTCAATGCCTGAGAGGGAATTGTTGTGTGGACCCAGAAACAGGAAGGGTATGCCAAGTTAGGCACAGCAGGAGTCCACCATAGCACTCACGCCAAGAGTTTGACAACATCTTAGGAACATCTATTCACTTGAGATGTCTCTCATGTAACTCTGGGGCTATTGTTGTAGGAGCAGGAGTGAGTCTGGCAGATGGAGAGAAAAAGAAAGTTTAAGAAAAAGGAACGTGTGGAAAGGAAGAAATCAAGAGAAAACTTCGGTTAGAGAGGGGAAAGAAAAATGAGAGAAGTTTACGAGAAACAAAAACGTAATACAGGCGAGTAGCCCCAATTAGAGAAGCTTTGGAGGATGAAGGTGAGGAAAGAAAAGCAGAGGAGAACTGGATCACATCGTGAAAAACACAATATAAAAACACAAAGTGAACAAAGAAACAGAAAAGCCAGGAGAGACCATGCAAGGGAAGAGTAAGTTGGGGTATCTCGGTGAAAAATGGCAGGCAGGCTTTGCTGAAAGTGGAGCAGGAATGATGAATGCTGTGAGGCCAGCCAGTTACTAATTTAGATGGCAGAAGTTCACTTCTACAGGGCAGAAGGCTGAAGTCAATGTGTGTATCTTCGATCTGATCACAGAGACACAGAAGGTGCACCTGGTTCCAGACAGGGCCCCTCTCTCAAAGTAAAACACTGGAAACAACTCCTATACTGGGTATATAAACACCTCATTATCTACTGGAAGACAGTGACATTCAGACATGTTTTTTCAGATGCACTAGTGTACATAATCTAGTAAATGTAGTGATTATTTTCAGAACTGAGAGTGCCAGTGTTGCAATTAAAGAAGTAAGAAATGTCTGAGGTGTAGCTGTGATCTGGAGGAATAAATGCACTTTGAGATGTTTAGTTCAAAGCTATCACTGCTGTGGAAGATAAGAGGGCTCCCAGGGCACATATTGGCAATAAATGGGAAAAAAGTACAGTAGAGGACAGCAATGATAAACAGCTGGCAGTAGATTCTCTGTGATTTTAAATGTGCCTTAAGTGAGATTTATGGGGGTGAATACATGCAGCAGATGGAAACCAGGCCTAAATAGATTTTTTGCCATTACACAGCTCACCTTGCATAGATAGAATGATTTGAAGCCTCAGGTTCACACAGTAATTGGGGCCAATCACTAGTTTGCAGCTCAGACAGAAAACCATTATGATCATCATTGCAGGCAAGGAAAGATATTTCACACAGCCAGAGAGAGATTATTACAGTCAAGGGCACAAAAGTCAGTGTGTCTGGGAGAAGGAAGGGCTTCAAAGGTTACTGAGAGACAGAGTAATATTCCAACGATTTTACTTTTACCACACACCTCTGAGTGAAACATGGCTGACTCTCACACTCTCTAAATGGAGGTCTGAGTGACTGCCTCCTCATTATCAACCTGATTTAACTGTCCACGGATCAGGCTAGCGTTTGGTCTGGTGAAAGAGAGGAAAGTGAGGTCTGACAATTGTGAACCCATTCTGGGGTCCATCACATTTTTTAGCTTTTCTGTGCTGAAAGAGGATTTAGCCTCATCTGTGTTTCTACTTCGTTTATGAAGTAGCACTTAGGTGTGTTCATGAAACAATGGAAGTAGTGCCCAGGTTCACATAAAATGATTATAACGAAGAAACTGTGGCCCCTTTACGCTACAACATTTCAGCGAAAAACACAAAACACTGAGTGAAAAAAATCTGCGTTAGCACAGAAATGAAAAAGGAACCGAAACACTGTAGTATGCATGCTGGGCCTGTAGTTGGTGATGTAGTAATCTGATTGCAGAAATGGTGCAACAAATGCACATTTTGTTGACAGACAGTCAACAGATTCAGCAGCACAAATCCGCCATTGCTACTGTTGTTGCTGCTTGCGAGTGGTTGCCACAATGAAAGTGTCACGTGCACATGCAAAGCGAAGGGTGACATCAGCATTACCACCGAAAAATCTGGCTAGCTGTTTACGAGGCAACAGTGGTCATGGTGTTTCAGGAAAAATTCACTCTGTTTTCAAAAGTTTCTGTTTTAGGTTGGCTAAAATGCCGTCTCTGTGTTAATGAGAGGCCAAAACGCAACAATACCCTTGCAGTTCATCCTAAAAGCATTGTTGTGTAAACAGCTCCTGTAACAGGGAGGCCAAAGTTCAAACAGTATGCCATTTTTAGGTCCATATTACCATCTTTTCTGAACTGATGGTTAAGGATACACAATAAATTGCATTTCTATCATCAGACTACCAAAATCAAATTGCAAAAGACCACCTTTACCTACTATATTGCACTTAACTGAATTTGCTTGCTTGCTTATATCCCCTGGCCCTCTTTTCATCAGCTGTTGCAGAAAAAACACTACACCAGAGCAGCTAACCAATAAATTGATCATCAAATGTACGGCATACTCCAGGAAGGGATGGGGAGGGATGGGTATTCAATAAACGTGAGACAGTCGAAACCCCATTATCCATATAAACATGATTCACACCATAAGTGTTGAGGCAGGTGAGGAATGTTTATTTTTCAGAAGATAAATACCATATTACATGTTCGTATATACACTGGGTGAGGAAAACACTATGAACACCTGTGCAACATCAGTAACGTAATTTAACACCTCTGTAATGAATTCTGCCATATGAAAGGTGTTGATTGAACTTGTAAGCTTGTAATTTGAGATTAACACTCAACAGGGTGCTGATGTATGGGGAGAAAAAAGAAATATATCAACTTACTGACAACTTAGAGGATCAAATATGAAAAAACATCAGAAGCTGTAAGATGTTAAAGAGATCATAAGCAACTCCATGAATGAAAACTTAAATTGTGAAGCATAATCTTTTCATTAAGTATCTGTTGTTAAAGCCATTTAAATCTCAAACCACATCATTTAGGATAGACTCATCAAGAAACAAAAATGTCGCTGCTGAAAAAAATTATTCCCATCAGACCAAAAATATCTTTGAAAAAAATGTTTCTCACTCTGGAAAGTGTGTATGTGAGGTGTGGGGTGTGTGTATATGTGTGTACATCTGTGTGAGAGACAGCGTATCTTTCCGTGCCTTGAACCAACTGTCAAAATCATGCACACCATGGTAACCACAGTCAGTTCCCCATTTCACAACAGTAACAGACAAGGCAAATATTGACACACTATTTCTCTGACATTACAAATGTGATTATATTTGCCGTAGGAGATGGCAGTTTATATTCAATGAGATGTGTGCCACTTAGTGTGTGTGTGTGTTAGTGTGTGTTAGTGTGTGTGTGTGTGTGTGTACATGGTGAATTTTAAGTTAAGAAGTAGGCCATGGGAAGAACACGCATCAATTTACTGTGTAAACAAAAGAGCGTGTGCATGTGTGTCTGTGTACACATGTGTGTGCACATTTGTTTTCATTCATCCCCCCGCCTGTCACCTGGAAGACTGACAAAATAGAAAAAGAAAGGTAAAGAAAAGAGTGGGAGACACCTGTATGTAAAGGCTCACCTGTCCTGGAAAAATAACACAAATGAATGTGACCTATGGCAGACTCAGCTTTCATCTAAAAGTTGAGCTGCTGAATAAAGGAGGCTGTACAATGTGTTCATTAAAGGGACAATGCCAAAAAAGAAGTAGTGGTTGTTTTTTTCTGCAAAGCACAACTTGAATCAAGGTTCTCAGTATTGATAAATGTACAATAAATTTCACTTCTCTTGCTCTTTAGTCCAACGTCTAGTACACAGGGACCTATACTGTACCAGAATCAACACAAACACTGACAGAAAAGAGAGCTGGTCCAAGTTTTTCTAGCCAACATCTCCCTGAAGGCGTTTTTGAGGGCTATATTTATATTTTAGAGGTTTTGGCATCAGACTGAATGTTGTGGCCTAAGTTTGGAATCCGAGAAAATCGGGGTTACTTTCATCCTGCTGGTGTGTGTTGTTGCTACAGGCTTTAAAGAAACTTTATGATTGATAGTGGTGAGCTCAAGGTCGGAGCTGCTAAACCGAACCAGTTCAAGTCAACTGAGGACGCAATGCCTTTTTTTAAAGAGACCAACTCCTCACTTTATCAGCGCTAGCACATACTTTTTTGTCGTGTGTGAACTGAACTTTTGTCCTGATACAAAACCACAAGGCTAAGGGAACAACATAGTCATTGGTCATTTAAATCAAAGCTAAGAAATGTGAATTTTCCCTCGTGGCATAAGGAAAATCAGTCCTATTAGGGAATGTAAGACAAATAGTACAGACAGCACACAGGCAGTGACTGACAGACTGCTAGTCTTAGCTTTTCTGCTCTGGATGAGTAAGACTGGAAATGAGAAAACAAACTCCAGATGGCTTTCAGTGTTTTTAAGTGATCAGGTGCATTGTAAATAAAGTTTTCTTCCTGCTTTGTTCTCTGAATGTGTTCCTCCAGCCTTTACCTGCTTTGGTGGCATCTGTTTCAGACCTGTCCTTTTTTGGTCAAAAGAGTTCTTGAATGAACTTTGCAGTCATCAAAATACTTGTTCAGACGAAAGACAGACACTTTAAATCACACTCCAACAGCTGTATTGAGGCACAACATGTTTGGCATGGGCTGAAGCATCTCTTAAATTCATTAAACTGTTGCCTTTTTTTTTTTGTTTATTGATGCAAGACCACAAACACAAATGCACAAAACGTCATTATCTTTGTACCAAAGCAGTTAACATCAAAAAGAAGTTGCCTCAGCTTGCTATTGCAGCTAATAACCCTTTGCATATTTACGCTACACTATGCTGTAAAGCGTCCTAACTCGATTAATAGTAATAATTAGATCTTCCTCTGCCTTTTTTTATTTCTATGTGGAATTGAAACAATTTAGGTCATCTGGCCCCTTATTCCCCGATCCAAGCCATGGGACATGCAAATCAGATGCAAATGCCAGGGAAAAGTGAAAACTAGTTATGGGTCCTGGTAATAAATACTGAATTTAGCCTCTTGGCATTCCAAAAACACCCAGTTGGGGTTCGTATGCAAATGATATGCAAATAACCCAGATGCAGAGCTCTTTTATAACTCAGATACAGAAAAACGTAGGGGGGTTTCCTGATGGCTTTGAAGGAAGAGGCACATAACATGCCCTTTTGATGATGTGGGTTTGATGCCAGCTTCTGTCCCCTTCCCAGACTCTCATGCCTTAATGCACTCTTTCCAACTATCACACCTGGAGGAAAGCTGTGGAGAGGGTAAACCAGAGGAGAGGAAGGCAGGACGAAAAAAAAAAATGTACCAGACATTAGATAAGAGGAGGAGACAAGGAAAAGGAAAGGTGTGTAAGTGCTGTGCAGAAGACCAGTCAGCACAATTTTACATTACTGTCATACTGGTGTGTTTATAACAAGAAAAGAAGGCTAATGCCTCCTCATTTTTTTTCTGCTCCTTGCCCCACTTGCTCTTATGGAGGAAGACACTGCTGGCAAAACATTCCTTCTTTTGCATCGCTGGTCAAACTTTTATTTTTAAACCTCGTCACTTGGTTTCCTAATCCAAGCACAACGTATCCCCTCCCAGCTGTGTAGCAGAGCTGTAGCTATACTTAGAATGTCTTGGTTAATTGCAACATAAAAATCAAGGCAACCATGAGTGAGAAAGAAATCTGGCGCTGTGTAAGAGCCCTGACAGTTCTGCACAACTCAACTGTGTGCATAAATAATAAGGGACGCACTGTTTGATATCACATGGACACTCAGTGTGCAATGGTGAATAAGAAGTGAAACCACCTCAGTATTAAAACCGTGATTTAAATCTTTTCTCATACCACACAGCATTAAAGGCATGCAATGTAATTTATGTGACCTGCTGGCTGGTGATTAGAGGATCAGTGTAAAGACAAAATGATTACATGAAGGGGCAAATGCTGCCAGAATCAGAGATGCAATCAATACGAAGGGAAGTAAAAAAAAAATATAATAAGTGGCAGGCACTACATGCAAAAAGGAGAGACGGAAAAACCAATAGCAAAAGAAGCAGTTAAAACTGTGTTATTTTCAAATTACAATAGTCTCAATGTAAACCTACTAGTACAGTTTGAACGTGTGTGTGTGTGTCTGCTGTAGGCACACACACACATACATACACTTGGAGCAGCAACAAAAATTTCAGTGTTTGCATATAAACCAGTGATTACCTATCCAAATTGCAGTGTTTTTATGCATTAACACAAATTAATTTGACTTTTTACATTTTAGTGGCTTTGGTCTGACAAACAATGACACCACTTATTTCTTATGGTTGAAAGCTTTGGATTGATCACACCTGTTCATTGTAAATACGTTAAAGAATCAAGAATAAAGCACAAGAAAACACCAACATGGACTCTTGACCTAATGACTAATGTCCAAGTAATGCGTCTGGTTATACATCAAATTATGTAAACACTGGACACTTATTCAGCCCAGTGATTAAGTCTCCTGTCAATGTAGCTTAACATTTCTATGTTGTTTATAAACTCCTAAGCCTCATTAAATATTTTTTCTGCATTAATCCAGTTTATAATTTTAAAATCTGATTCCAGAAAATTAAGATAGGAATCACAACTGATAATCCTTAAGAACTGTTAAATGCATTTTAATAGCACAAAGCTGCCTCCAGCATCTGTGTCTGTTTATGCACTCAAATGTGCTCGCATGTGTGCTTGTGTGCTGCCATGTGTGAATACATTAGATTGGTGAGTCGTACATGAAGTGAAATCCCAAAGAATTATCCACCTGATAAATAAATCATAAGAAAAAGAACAATTTAGTGTTCTCCTTTTTAAATAATTAATTTTTTTCACTGTCACTGTCAATAATGGGAATGCTGCTCACCACTGAACTAGCATGAAGCTTACACTGATATAATGCTTCAAATGGTAGCATTAATGATCAATATTGTACACAGTTGTAAATAAAACATGTTGAATTAAAAGAAAAAGGAAAAAGAAAAGAATGAAAGACAGAAAACTTACAGCATAAAAATAGAAGTAAATACAAGTCCCAACAGACACAGACAGAAATCAGGGCTGGGTGGTATCAAACATGAAAGTGCAGGCACCCACAGACACAAACACACACATACACACATACACACAAACACACGTGCGCTTCCTCTGCAAACAAATTCCGTTGAAAACAGATGGCATCAGAATAATCTGATGTGCTGTCACTGTCTTTTTATATGCTAATCCAGCTCCTACACAAAACCAAATCTTTTTAATCAGATCTCAGGTCAGAGAGCTAACTCAAGCTGAGACAGTCATGCTGCTTGCATGCTCAATGTTATTTCAATACACTGAGACAGATAGTCAGACAGTGGTGTATCAGACCTCTTGATGTCATGACATATGTAACTGGGTATGAGCAATATTCGAGTACTTCAAGAGGCCGTGGAAAGAGTTTCTGCAGCATAACACTTAACCTGAGATCTGAAACTCAAACCAGTACTACTACCATTTTATTGAATTTCCACATTTTTGCCTCCTGTTTGTTACTAAGGCAACATTTAACTGATGACCTTAAATGGTCATGAATCTACATCATGATCACACTATTTGAGAAGGTAGGTAGACTTAATATTGTATCTACTATGTATAAATATTAGTTCTTACATCACCTCCATTGTAATTTACATGCTCATTCTTCAGGCTTAGCCAATCAAGAGGGACCTTTGTAGAAGTTACACCATATAATAAGAGGGAAAAAGACAGAAGATGTTGTGAAAATGTAGCTTAACAACGTCTTCATATCTGTGGGTATGAAAGCCCTTTTCTGCCTTGATTCTGAAGCAGTGCCACAACAAACTCCACTTTCATCAAGCTGATGAACTTTTACACCAACACGACAGCAGCACAATATGTTGTATATGTATGTTGTTCTGCTGTGTGAGTTTACATTGAGGTGTAACAGCTGTGAGTGTGTGTGTGCGTGTGTGTGTGTTCACACACACACACACACACACACACACACACACACATATCTGAGGCTGTTCTGACCTGCTGACTCTGCCATTGTACAGTGAACCCATCTCGCTTGTGTGACACCTCTGATAACCTCCCTGAAACTAGCACATCTGTGAGACAACTGTATCCCATCATAAGCTCAGTGTGACATTTACACAAGAGGCCACATATACAGAGGTGTAAAATGCCCACCTTAAGGTGACAACATAAAGAGGTCTAAAGATGTGCAGGGCATCCAACCCTCTGAGCAAGATTAAACAGCCATACAATGGAAACTAAGATCCCCAATCACTCATCAAACAATGTTGCATTGAACAGAGGAGACACCAGGGCTTTTATTTGACGCTCCAGCTCACCAAAACTTTCTTTAAAAGGGGCTATGAGGACTGTGAGTGATCTTAAAAATCATTCCTAGATATATGCTTATCATAATTCATGATTGAGAATGTGATTATCAGCAGCACAATAAGCTATTTCTAGATGCTATTTCTCAGCTTACTGATTGGGTTGGACAGGTCTGGACTGATTTACAGCAAGCTTAAGTCTCTATGACAACACTATGGCTGAAAAAGTTAAGCAGTGGGAAGAGAGATCTGTGTATTTTTTCTGATGAAAAAGATTTCTTGGTTTAATTCTGTTGTAATGGTAGACACTGAAGCTGGACTGTCAAAATGAAACAGCACAGGCTAAGGGCTAAAACAAAGGCTAAGCTGTTTTTGATAATGTTCATTCCAACTTACACGCAGCAGATATACTGCAGTGGTCTGTCACACTTAAAAGTCTATCAATAAAATGAGAAGTGAGGCTAAGTACCTGTTGAAAAATGCATTACCTTATGGCTTTGTATCTTGGAAAAAAGTCGTCTTGAACAAAGAAAAGTAGTCTGAAAAAGAGATCTGCTTTCATAAATTTGCTTATAAAACAAACACACACCTATCTTCACAACAGTAGGTTCAAGTGCTCATGTGAGCATCATCAGTCTTTACCTTCATTTTTTGTTAAAGAAAAAAATAGCTTTTTGAGTAGTCTTCACAGCCCCTTTAACCTCATTCTGTATCTTAAAACCACTCACAAGAAGCGTTAAATGCCATCATTAGTTGTTACAGCGAAATAATGAAAAGGCTTTTGTTTACAATGTTATTCTAGAATTTTTGGTCGACAGACGCTTTATTCAGGTTAAACAAAAAGAACCAACAACATCTTCCAAATGAAAAGAAACTGGCTAAAAAAATATTAAAGTGGTTGCAAACACTTCTATCCACTGAACTGATATGATTTGATGAATGGATGAGCTACTTTACAGGCCATCTTTCATCTCCACTCCTTTTAACTTCTTAACAGCTCAAGAAAAGACTGAAAAAAACACTCTTTTTCATCCTTAGCTCATATTACTGATGCACAAATGACAAATTTTGAAAAAAATAAAAAAATAGGCAATGTAAAGTTCAGCCATGCAGGCTTGTCAAAACAGTCAGTGTCAGCCATTGATCAGCTATCAACCACAGTCTATTTGTGTAGAACCGGGAACAGACAAATTTAAACCACAACTGTTAAATAAGTTACTACAACAAAGGAACCAAAAACCAAACATATATCCATAATCACACATACACAGGAATTAGCAGGGGCCTTCTGAGGACAGACTGAGTTCAGCCCTGGAAACCACACACATACACACGCAGGAACGCGCACACACACAGCGATCATCAGATCAGATCAGATATCAAAAGGGAGTATCTGTCTGGAAGATTAGAAGAGCCATCTGTCTGCCATGTGGAAAGCCTTGGATTATCAATAAACTTCACACATTTCTGTATGTGCATGTATCTGCGTGCACGAGTGTTTGATCCAACAACTGAGAGTATGGGATGCTAATGAGAGAGACAGAAACAGAACCGCAGAATAAATAATCTGGGGTTACAAAAAAAATCCACTTTCTTTTTAGTTAACCTCATTAGTTTACTTGAGCCTGAAATGCACCCGAGCCAAGCACAAAGCTGTTCCTGGGGGGGCTGAGTTCAAAATGCAGGAAAAATACACAGGGTCCTTGAACACTAAGACTATCGTGATGCAAATACCAATACCGGCATCATCTTGCAAACACTGTCTGAATAACTCCCTGGAAAGATCTGACACAAAAATCAGTAAAACAAAGTCTGATGTTACCAGATTCATCAACCTGTAGGTATACGATTTTGGTGGCTGATATAGGTCTTGAGTTAAAGTCATTCTCAACAATTACCAACCACCTTCACATACACCTGATCCATCATACTCCTTTATTTAGAAATGGGGTGGGTGCTATGAAAGGTTGAGAAGCAAGCTGCCTTGAAAGTTAAGCTTTTAAACTAATAAGATGATGTAATTTAATTAAAATAATTGGTTAAATCTTAGTCTAATTGCTTTCAGAGGTATATCTCGCCATTACAAATAACCTTAACAGCAGGATAAAAAAAAAGGCAGTGCAAGAAAAAAGTGCATCATTATATAAAGCACAAAATGTTCATAGAAAGCTCTTCTTAAAAAAGGCACCAGTGTCAGAAAAGTATCAGCCAAACCTGAAGTGAGGAGGTGAAAATGTGTATCATGAAGGAAAAAGCGTCAGGTAATGGCTTGTGGCCACATAATGGATTGCCTCTCATGCTGAGCATTTCCTAAATTTACTCTCTTAACTTTCCTCTGCACGGATCTAAAGTACCGATTATTACCACAGAATGAGAGGAGAGAGCAAGGAAACAGCATGTGAGCACAAACAAATACTGTCATAAAATAAAACAGAAAATTGGAAATCACTGACGGGATGGATAGTGGATGAAAGTTTATGCAAATCTATCTACGACTCCCCACATAGAGTAGACGGGGCAGTTATACAGTGTTTATAAAACGCATAAACACATACACACACACACATGTACATATATATTCTTATACTTATTCTTTTCTACACTAATGATTCTTATACTTATTTTCATTTACCACCTCTCCCAGGCCAAGCAATGTCCTGCTGATGTTTCCAGTCAAGTCATCTGTTCTGCTTGGTGATCAAGGTTACTTTGTGCAGTGATGATTCAAATTAAACCCACTGCTCAAATCATCTGCAGCTTTTAAATCCACTTTATCTAATATCTGTGCTCTCACATGGAAATTCAGCACAGAGCCGATTCATTTGTATGTATGAAGGGAGGATCAGAGAGAGACACATGTAGAATTAATTCATCACAAAGGACAGAAGTGCACACACACTGTCTTGCATTTGAATACTTCTGAGAACCTTTGCACCAACCCAAATATTCCCATTTACTCTTGATTAAATTTCTGACAGCTCCTCACAAAACTGCTGAATTAAAACACATAAACACTCACACTTCCACCTTCCTCTCTTTGCTGGTAGATAGCCACAGCTTTCAATTCAGCAGGTGCCCTCGTCTAAAGATCCTGGTCACCCCAGTTGGTCAGCGAGTAATAGCACTGATGGCTGAACATTGTACACTCAGACAGAAAACAGGGGTTATCTTCCAAAACAACACAGTAAGGGAAGAGAGAAACAACCTCAGAGGAGGCCTTGAAAGTCATGAAAGTCATTTACTGTGTGCCCTTCAATGCCTAACTCTCAATTTCTTTGCTTTTTATTCACATGTCACCCACACACGTCCCCCGCCCACACTAACAGCATGCATGCCACGTTAATTACTAATGTCTTTCAAGCTTTCATTCCCTCTTCATGAGGGAAATTACATTTGTTTTCCTTGTTGAATCAAGATGACAGGGAAAACAAAGAGAAGAGGACAAGATGGAAGTGAGAAAAATTCAAAAGTCTTTTTCTGCTAGTAACAAAACAGACAAGCTAATTATTCAACAAAAAAAAAGAAGAAGAAGGCAACAGCGAGTTGTCACGTCAAAGAATGTAGATGGTCTAACTTTTGTCTTTTTAGCTTTACTGACAAGGTGTCTGACACAACATTGCACTATTTCTCCCCCATTTCTCCTCCAAGAGGGGAGGCTAAGCCAATTCTGACATTACTTCAGTGAACAAATCGAGAAGTTTAATTGGATAAAATATTGATGTTCCTATACGCCAGCAGCTTCTTCTGTTTAAGTATGTGTGTCACACCCAATTCATCCAGCAGGACCCTTTTAGCACTTCAGTTTGTTCTGTCTCCCACCTGCCATGCATTTTTAAATGTAGCACTGTGGCTTTAGGTTGAGAAACGTTGAGGGATCATTAAAAAACATTATTTCAAGGTCAACAGAGGAATTACTTCACAAATACTTAAACATATTGTGCTGTATAAAAAAATAAGGAAATAAGAAAGGAATAGATAGGTAATTGAAAAACAAGGAAAATTAACCAAACTTTTAACATTAGAATTAATCCACTAAATATTTAATTTGAGTAACAGGGAAGAACAAAGCACAACAAGAGCTTTGAAAGGTCAGGAGTTCAGAATACACATTAAACTGTTCTTCTATTCAGCACATAAAATTTTAGTATTTTGAGGTGGGTGATGTAATGCATGACATTTGCCTGACCTTATTGTTGCTTATTAGACAATTAAGAGGGAACACATGTGAGAATTAGAATCAAATGGTCTGTTTTGACAACCAACTTCTGATATATGGCAGCCATTGGAAATTGTTTTTCTTTTCATCGCCAAAAAAAGAGACCAACACCATCAATTTCTCTCTCTGTTTGTCTTTAAAAACAGGACTGCAGCAATTGAATCCTGGTGTTGGTCGTCTCTCATCATTCTTACTCAGGAGTAAGATCCAATAGTGATGACCAAAGGGGCAATCTATTCAACTTTTTTTGATGCATTTATTTGTGTAAGTTACCCATGTGCGCATACATCATCAGTGCACAAGTAAAGTCTTGTTTGTACTTTGACATTACAATGAAAACTCTCAACTCCTAACTACTTGCACTTAACCCTTGACTTAAAATTAAGGATGGGTATTGAGAACCAGTTCCTGTTAAGAATTGATAAGAAATGGTTCAATCCAATGATATCAACAGCCTTCTTGCTTAACAATGCCCTTATCAATTATTTCCTATGGCTGGAAATACAATCAGCCCTGGAAAAATGAAGGATCATTTCAGAGATAGTAGATATGCAAATCTTTTTAAACAAGAACTGTTGAGTTTGTACGACTGACATATGTCCAGGGATCTAGGATCCGGTGACTTTCATATTTATTAACTTAAAACTCAATGAATTGTTGACAAAACCTGTACAGCTAACTTTTGTACACAAAAAAATGCACAGGAAGAATCACTAAGGATAAAGAATCTGATTGATAAGCAGAGTCGGTATAGGTATCAAAATCTTATCCATACCTATCCCTACTTAACATTTTAAGATATTGTCAGATATTTGGAGTTCTGATGTTTGTCCATCGTCAAACTACACTGGTTGGATGTTAGTTGCATGCCACACAGTGCAGTGCTATCAACACGTGCAGATCACACACACTGGTCAGTACGTTTCATTTACCAGTGTCATGGTAAAACAGTTTGAAAAAGTCACAGTTTGTAAAAAAAATAAAAAAGTAAATAAACATTATATAACAGTTCCTTCAAATTAGTACATTTTGACAAATTGACAATTTCTTTAAAAACTAAGCACTATTTGCAAAAGTTTCTATAAATTACAGCAACACTGAAAAACTCACGTTTCAACCGTTAGAGACCAACTGGTCAGGCAGGAGAAATGGAAGGTAAGCTACAGACCCACAACTGAGATTAGCCAAACATATCCCCAGGCTTGTCTTGTTACCCACTAAGCAGCTTCTCTTGAGATGCTGAGGGGTTAAATGCCTTGTTAAGTGACACCTGTGAACAGTTGCAGGTAAAGCAAACACATGCACCTTCAATCTCTTCTGTGTGGACAATCTGACCGTAGATTTTAGGTCTCAACATGTAGGCCATTACCTTTAACTTTCTACTCTAACACCATCTGTTTTGGCAGAAAGTGTCATCTCCCTACTTGGATTTAAGGCTCACCACTTTGGATGTGAGAAAAACCTGGCTTCACGCCTCATCCCCCTTCAAGACAACCTCCTATCTTCCTGGTTTTCCAGTCTCTCCCTTCCTCCACTCCCCAAGCCTTTGCCTTGGCTCTTGCCTTATCCCATTACTCACATCCCCTCCATGATATTCCCATTATATTCCTTCAGGGTATTCCCAATCCCTGTGGTATTCCTGGGATAACAGGGGGCTGACTGACTGGCTGGTTTCTGCTGGGAATAGGGAATACACTCTCTTCCTCAGGAGGGAAGCAGCAAACGAATCACTACCCAGCCTCTGCTTTCATTTATCTCTAGCTTTCTTCATCAGAGGAATGAAAGTGCAGGTGAACAAATGAATTGGCACAGGGTGGACTGGAACAGTGGTTTTCGCTTCCATTTTTCATTCCTTTCTCACCCTATCCGCTTCTTTTTAGTTGAGAAATGTGGGGTGAGATATCACCAACCTCTGGGGAATCAATTTGTTCTGTTTTTTTGTTATTTTTCAGTGGAACAAGGAGTCTTGCAGTCTGGTCTTTTGGTTGACTAATTTTCTGTCCTTGCCCCTGAACCTCACATATGAAAAGAGCTTCTGGCAGTAAGGGAGATGTTCCTTCCTTAGAGATGCATTGCAAAGGTGAATATGGCTCAGAATTTATCAAACAGATGTCTAAATGTTATAATGATACTGATGTACTTTTGTACCTGGGATTTAATCATTGACGATGCAGTTTTCAAAAGAAAAACGTCTAATAAGATCATAGCAATAAATTCCAACAGCTGACTAAGCGGGTCCTGATTTTCATGAATTGGTGCCACGGTCATTCCACCAAATCAGCTATCAAGATTCTATTTCTCAGAGTAACTAATGGACCAGATTGAGCCGTATTTTCCCCAAGCTATCCCAATTTACCTCCTCTCCTTTATCCATCGTTTCCTCAAAGGAACTGTAAGACAGGGGCAGCCGGGGTCCCTAATCCTGTGGCCTTTGAATGGTAACTGGGCACAGCCTACACATGGGTCACCTTGTCGTGGAATCTCTCTCTCACACACACACACACACACACACACACACACACAATTCCAAGGCTTTGAATTTTGTCTTAAGTCCCACAAATAGACCTGTGAGTCCAGGCAGTCAAGTGTAACCATTTAGAGCCCATGAGATTACAGTGATCCCCGTGTGTGTGTGTGTGTTGGTTTCACAGAGATGGAAGGTGTCCCATTATCATTTTATCAGTATTGCTCTGTTGAAGCCACAGATGTGTTTTTAATAGCCCAGAGTCATTACAGTTGGGAAACGACTCCTAAAATATGAGAGTTGTGCATGAATGTCATTAAGTAGTATTTGTGTTTCATGAACATCTGTTGAGCCATATTATGATGTCAATATCCAAACATTTTCTTAACCGTCAGGTTGCATTTTCAGTATTTACATATCCTTTATTTACATAATAACAACCCATCTACCTGCGAAATGACTGATCTCAACTTGAGGGTATTCTTGTCCACATATACTCTTTTCTCTGCATAAACAGAAAAAAATGTGTTCTGAAGGAGTGCATTCTTATTTTCTGGCTTAATATCATGCATGTTTTAATTTCCTTTCTTAAAATGAAGAATTAAAAAAATTGCATTACAGAATATTTCAGCATTTTTCAGAACTGCCATTTTAAGGCAGGTTAAGGGAAAATAAATTCATTAGTGTGGTCTGATTTTTATAGTACTCCCATCCGTCAAATATCCTGACCCTTCCTAACTGATGCTATTACCTTGGGATTATCCCATCATCCACCCTTTTCTTCCATCCCTCTCTACCTTTCTTGATTCTGTCCCTCCGTCTATCCTTTGCTTTATTTTCCCTACATGCAGATCGGCCAGAATCTGGTTCATTTTCTCTGGCAGCATATCACTCTCCCTGTTTGCCTCCCTTTTTCAGACCATCGCTTTGGTTGATTTTGGCTTCCAATGCATCCGTCTCTGTCGTCTGTGCACCCTCCTCCTTCTGGCTCTTTTCCTCATCTTTCTTCGCATCACTTTCCCCCTACACTCTTTTCATCCCTTCCCCTCTCTTTCATTTCAAAAAGTGGAACTGTCTAACACACAGTTTCGATACAGGAGAAAGGGAGGAGGCAGGCAGACGAACAGGGTCTTTCTCACAACTGAACACACCAGGTGATGCGTCTTATCTTGCAGAATGACGGCTGTCAGAAACTGTCACTCACTCGCTCCCTGTACGTTATCAACTCCCACCATGTCTGCAACTATGTGTGAGAAGAGCAAATGTGTGTAAGGGGTCTGTGTGCGTGTGTGTACGCGAGAGGTGGAGTCGGGAGAAGATTGTAAGTTTTCATTGGATCCATCATTGCGGCGTGTAATGTTGCATAGCACACAGTCAGCCAATCAGGAGAGCCTAACACACTCCATTTTATGAATGAGACGGCGCGTATGCGAGGTACACACACTCAGAGTAAGAATACTCTCTACAGTGATGTAATACAATCACTCAGTGCTGCAGAGACACTTGTAACACCAGTGCAGTATGAGATTAATCAGAGGTTTGTTTGTTGTTTAAGACTATAATTTCAAATCCAGGCAAATTCTAGTGAATTAAAACAGCAAATCTATTGAATGCAAATGTCATATTCTGTTTGACTGTAATTTGCATGTCAATACGATGCATGCTGCACTGTATGCAGACACATAATACAGAAAGTGACAAAGGGATAAGATGATTTCTGCTAATCGATAAAGCATTTATTAAAAACAGTGTCCAAGCTTGTGTCAATCAGAATTCTTAATCTGCTCACTAAAAGCAACATCTACTGCTCTCTCCTCACAACAGCACCTGCAATACCTGCTGATCAGCAGAGTCCTCCTTTCATTTTGTCAACACAGATCACACCCTCCCTTTGAAACTCACATCCTCCAACCGTCTGTGTCCAAACCAGGAACTGAGAGTGCCTGATTTGGCTGACAATGTGTACCAGGGAGCAATTTTGCCTAACCGGTATGTAAAATCATAACTGAAGAGTTGTGTGTGTGGCTTGCTGGCTGTGAAGAGATGGAGAGGGAAGGGGAGGGGAGCAGCCAAAAACAATCAAAATATCCTGGTGTGCCTTTCCATGAAGTGTGTGTAGGGCCATGTGTGAGCATACACGCCTTTCTATGAAGTCACTATTTGGCACATCGCTCTGCAGCTAAAATATGTGTTTGTGTGCTATCATGGGTAAACAGTGCCCTCTTTGGTAAAACTGGAGTGTAGCAGGCTAAGACAAGCCAAGTGGAGCAAGCTGAGGCAGTGTGATAAGTGTGGAGACAATCATAGGGGTGAAGACAAGGGACACGGGTCACAAAAGGGAAAAAAGAAAAGAGAAACTGAAAAGACTAAAAGTCTATCAAAGATTGAGTGTGATTATCTTTGCTGAACAGTTAACATCATTTATATCAACCACATGAACATATGGTCTGTAACCTCATATATCCTCTCAGTACCTCCCTTGTTTTGAAATGGCAAAAATGTCAAATTTAAAAAAAACCCTGAAAGGCAAAAAAATCAATTATTTGGCCAAAGAGCTCTCAAAATGAAGATCGGGGTGTCCTCTTTCTAGCCACCTATCCTTTTTAACAGCACTCACTTCATATTTCACCTTCATTATCAATCCTACAGCTCTGCACATGTCAGAATATCCTCACTGTGACCCCAAACTGCATTTGGGACCTAAAGTTACAACTTCTCAAACTATGAATGAGAATACAGAGCATGTGTTTCAGAGGGATGACCTCATCGTGCTGTTGTAAAAGAATGAACAAAAAGCCCCTCAACTAAGGCTAGGCTGCCATCTAGAGGCCAATGTGTGAACTGCTACTACGTCTCACCAGGTGATGTCATAGTTGAGGAAAGAGTTTTAGAGAGGGATGAAAGAAGGACAAGGGAGACAGGGGTGTGACAGAAAGAAAACAGGCAGGAGAGAGGAGAGAGAGGGAGGGAGGGAGAGAGGGAGGAAAAGTAGATGATGTCATGTTTTTTGGAGTAGTGGGATCTGCCTTTGTTGAGACTCTTTCATTAAACTCTGCAGATCTACACTGCGGGTTTCAGACACTGCAGCTACTACACTGGTGTGTCAGTGAGGGCCTCATTTTCAACAAGATTTTTGGAGGACGACTCACAAACCATAACGTTTAACCTACTTGAAGTCTGAGTGTTCTGTTTGGCCAAAGCCGAGGCACAACATCCTTCAGGATTCCAATTCAACAATTTAGTCCTTGTCATGCCCAACTATTCCTCCCTCTTCAATGCACTACTAACAATTTCATGGCACTCTAGATGACGGCATAGCATCCATACTGCACCATTCAAAACAATCACCGCTGTCCCGAGTGTAATCTCCTTGAATCTGGCCATGACAGGCAATTTCTCTTTTCAACAATCCCACAATGAAAAACAATGAGTGAAGATACTCACACCCCAGAAGGAAGGGAGGGGGGTGCAGGTGAAGAGAGACAGAAAAGGAGACAGAGAAGCAAACAAAGCAAGAAAAAAGCAAAGAATTGTGAGACAGAAACCAATGTAATGCTTAAGCCCAAGCTTAAACAGCAGGACACTGACCTTTCACGTATTTTGTAAAGAGATGAAATGAGAGAGACAGTGACGGCAAGAGGATTCTGAGGCTTATTTTTCAAAAGATGTCCAAAAAGATGAAAGTATTGCTCGGGACTGTTACATCTGTTTAAAAAAAATAAATTCTATTGGAAATGAATTAATATATTTATTTAAGCAGGATTAACACTGTAACTTGTTTAAGAGACACACATCAAGATGACTGCTCCTCATAGTCACTATATGTTGTAACTGCTCAAGCACACACATGAATTTATGTGGAAGGATGTGCAGCCTGTCGTCTTATTGGAGGTTAACTTCGGAACAAACCACTTATGTGGTCGTAAACATTGGAGGACATCCTGGGTAAACAGATACAGAAGTGACGCACCCCAGGTAAACAATTTACCAAGTGTCTAATAAAGACAGGCAGCAGGCACATGGCTTTTCAAATTAAAACCAAAAACAACTTGAAAGCTATCAAAACAACTGGATCATTATAGCTTGGACTCCTTTTTTTTGACCATGGAGATAATTTTTTACCTGTTGTTACATATGAGAACACACTACATCCGGTTTTGCCGTCATAGAGTACACCTCATAGTAGTTCATTATTGTGACCAAAAAACGATGAGACGGGAAGTCTCTTTTTAGCACAGACATCAACATAACTGCAGCTCAGTGATGAAATCAAATAAAACAAAAAGTTGTTATATATGATTTAATTTGTGGTATTTATGTTTAACACTTCCCAGCCTAGAGCCATGGTCTTTGTGTGGTCCTACCTTAAAGAGAAGAGGAGGAGGCCAAAGCAAATGTAATCAAGCCATCAGAAAAATGTAACATCCATAGCATCAAGGTTTAACCTTATTACCTAAGGGCGCATTACATTACACAGTCCCCTGTTTATATATGCTCGGGACCATAAAACAACCAGAGAAGATACAGCATATAACATAATAAGATTCTGGGATGGACAGACATTTCTAGTATAACGCAATATCCGTCTATCCGTTTTCTTCAGCTTATCCAGGGTCAGGTCGCGGGGGCAGCAGCCTAAACAGGGAGGCCCAGACTTCCCTCACCCCTGCTACTTTGTCCAGCACCTCCCGGGGGATCCCGGGGTTTCCTACCGGGGGGACGTGCCCTGAGCACCTCACCAGGGAGGCATCCTAACCGGCACAGGCGCACTATGCAGCCTACACTTTGCGTGTAGCCTTAACTTAATTGAGATTAGAAATTGATGCATAGCGGCAGGAGGAGAAGACAGCGATCAGGACATCTATCATTCCACTAACCCCCATATCACACATAAAGCAAATGCTTTGCGAAATGTCAGCGCCGTGCACTTTGCTCCATTTAGCCTCCGCTCTTTTCAATGGGGTCATTCACGCTCGCGCTGCGGAACATCTGCTCTGGGAGCCACCAACAGCAGCTCCAAGCTGTTTCGTTTCGCTTCGTGTCTGTTTTTGCCGGAGTGCGCTGCAGAAACGCGTTAATCTCTGCATAGCAGATCGTACCTAACAAGAAAAGGGACACGAAAAGGAACAGAGAATCGGGTCATTTCAAACTAAAACACCATGCTCTTGCTCCTTTCTTGAGCAGACACTTGAGCAAACGTACAGAAAACAGTCTGATTATGCACATGCATCTAAAAATGCACAAGAGCAGCTTGAAATGTTTGTATTTGTATAATCTAAAATACTGAAAATGTTCCTTACAAATCAGCTGTTTACATGCAGAACCCTTGTTCTTTTGATGTTAAGAATTGCACTTTTGATAAGGCTTGCCTATATTTTTGAAATATAACAAACACTGTTAGAATGCTCTAAACTATTACAGTTTGTAACGGTCTATCAGTTCTTTATGAACATACTGGACACTTTTTTAAAAATACCGCGATAAAACCAAAAACCATGATAATTTTGGTCACAATAACCATGAAGTTAAATTTCCATACCATTACCATCCCTTTGTTC